>JADRCC010254799.1:0-21418 GCA_019843855.1 Hylomyscus alleni | reverse complement strand
ATCTATCTATCTATCTATCTATCTATCTATCTATCTATCTATCTATCATCTATCTATCTTTCTATCTATCTATCTATCTATCTATCTATCTATCTATCTATCTATCCACCTACCTATCTACCTATCTATCTACCTATCTATATATCTACCTATGTACCATGTACCCAATGTATTGGCAGGCAATGTTATTAATAGAGTAGATTGGTTTTATTTAAAAGTCTAGATAGAGTAGATTGGTTTTATTTAAAAAGTCTAGAAAGTGAGGAGATAATGAAGCCATGTTTTCCTGATTCTATTCAGTGCTTCACAATTAGGGTGTCATGCTGCCACGTGTTTAGTGACATAAGCTGGTTGTTTAGTCTTTGCCCCTTTACTCAAGCTTGTTCCCTAGTGCAGATCCATTAGTCACCAGATATTTCTCTCCTTCAGTCAACTCATCCCATTCTTCTCTCGTAAAGAATTCTAGATTTTCATTTTTTTCAATTTCTACTGCTTTTCCCATTTTTAAAATCACAACCTCCATTTGAATACTTTTCTTTTTCTGAGTAACATGTTAATGTCTTTCAAGAATAAGAAGAAGTATTTATGCCAAATATGACACATTTTCTGTCTTCTCCTGGACTTGGTAAAACATTTAGCCCAAATCTCTGCTGTGCCCAGCCTATGGCCCATATATCTACCCAAGGACAGCCATAAATACGGTCCAACAGAAAATGATAAATTTACTCAAAATGTTAGGATATTCTTTTTTGTAGTTTTTGATAACTCAGGTATGAGACATGACCTCTGTACCTCATGACAATGTGCTGCAAAATGGAAGGTTGGACATACCTGACAGTTATATTTGCAGCACACATTCAAACGGTTGTGATAGTGCTACTGTCATTTACCCAAGTTGGAAATCTAGCTCACAGATTGCTTCATATATGATGGGTATTCAGTGTGAGTTTGATTAATGAATAAATAAATGTACAAATATATCATTTCTTCTCCTGTTCTTTACTGTATGTGCTTGTATGGTGCTATGGCTATTGTTAATAGGTCTAAGTGTCAAAACTTTATATGAATTTCTATAAAACAATTTTAAAATATAAAGGAATGGATGATATTATAGTCAATAGTTACTTCAAAAAAGATGTTTTCATTGTATCGCTATAATAAAATGCCCATGGCTGCATAGCTTATAAACTAGTGAGGTTAATTTTAGCTTACATCTCTAGAGACTAAAAAGCATCTGAAGTAACTGCAGCAGTATCTGTGTCCTGGCAAGGTCTACCACTTACGTCCTGACATGATAGATAAGAGAAAGAGGAAACAGAAAGGAAGTAGAAGAAGCCACACTAACATTCTCATGGTGGCTTTCCCCCATTACCATTTAGTCCCTTCTGGTTCTCCACCCTGGTGACATAAGTGCCTTGTAGTAGATCCACTTTGAATGGTTTTGCCATATCTGAGTAGCAGCACAGTGAAGAACAAAGGCACAAATCCTACACACCCGAGGAGGATGCATTAAACAAGCATAAATCCAAACCAAACAACACTATTTTAAGAACTTTGTATACATTATTATACTTTACAAATGTATAATGCATGTACAATTAATAATGCTTACAGTTGGAGCAAATATAAACAGTGCTTTTGAAATCCTACAAAATTCTCCAGCTGGCTAAGAATCCACATCTGATAACCTTACAAGGATATGCCCATAAAGGTAACATAGAGTTATTTTATCTTAAATTTTTTCTGTTTTGTGTTCCTATAACTAAAATTATTTTAGTTGACATAATTTAGAGGAGACAAAATACTAAAAAGCTATTATCAATAAACATTGGGGCAGTGAAGAGAATGTTTTCCCACCATCATACAATGTGTCATCCTCATTACCTCCTGCTTTGAGAATTCAAGGCATGACCGAGATATAGCAGACACGGTTTAAAAGAGAAAGAGACAGAGGGAGAGACAGGCAGATCACTCTGTGTAGGTCTCTCTCTGTATCTCCCTCTCTCTCTCTCACACACACACACTGTCACACACTCACAAAGAGACAGAAAAAGAGAGAAGCTATTTTAAACTTTGACAAAAACACATATCATTTTTTACATCTCAGGATTAATTTTTAAGGCCACTTTAAGACAAGATAGGGTTAGAATAAATTATTTATTCAGCCGTGCTTTTCATTTGTTAGCCCTTTTGCTTCCCTTAAATTTTCTTTGTAGATACAGAAGCGATTGCTTTAAGTCCTTTCTCCCCTTCCACTCAATATTTCTTTAAAGTTAAGCTATTAAAACTCTGAGAGAAAAGAAGCTGTTGAAAGCATGAAGTTGGAATCTGTTGCAGTTTTAACTTTCTATTTTTATCTTTTCTGAGTTTCAGCAGCTCTTCCTTCCTCTCTTGATGGTTTGAAAGATTGCTTTTTAAGCTAGCTATATCACCACAGTGTATAATAAAACATGTTTGCAGCACTTTTATGACAACAGAATCTCTTTCGTGCTTTTCTGGCATTAACAGCTGAGACCATTACAAGAAGACCCTAGGAGACAAGGTAAAGATGACAAAGGTGATAAACACCTACTTGGGGAATGGGGAAGACATGCAGCCAATTCTTTCCTTTATATTGACTGAGGCAGTCCTGGGGACTAAACTGGCTAGAAGAATAATGTGGTCCCAGGGATGAAGTGCAAGAAAGACACTTTTTTTCTTCATCATGAAAATTTGTACATAGTATCCACAAAGATTAGCACAGTCTATTGGTGGATTGTTCTGACATTATCTTGCCAAGTTAATTATCATAACTCAGAAACACATTTTATAGTAATTTTTCTGCTATAAACTCAAATTAGACTTGTCACATAAGTCAGATAAAAATACATGATACTACATTAAATTTAATTTCAGATTTAAAAAAATGTAAGTGTGAATGTGTATCGTTATTGGAATAGTCTATGCCCTGTGCACTACTAATAACAAAAAAATATTTTGTTAAATTTAATTATAACTGAAAAGACCTTTATGCAAGATTTCTATCAGTGTGTTTATGTAGAATTGGTTAGAGTTTATTTGAATATGAATGATGCAGAAGTACAGACTAATAAAGAATTTATTTGTATACTTATATGCTCAAATTTCAATTTTAGATTTTGATATAATACTGTAGATGTTGTCATATTACCTGTGAATTTTGTTTATAAACTGAAAATAATTAATGGCATTTTTATTTATTTCCCTAAGAACTATCTTTTTAAAGTTCCCAACAGATTACAAAACAAATTATTAGTCATATTAGCTATATAAAATTCAGCCTATCAAGAGAGCAAGCCCTGTTTTTTTAAGGAGTGAGTCTGATCTGTCAGTAATCATCAACCATACCCCTAAGTCTACTAAGATTTACTTCTTCAATCTGAAAACAAGTGCTTTACTTTGGAACTTTGAATCAAAACTAACAATTACTATGTAATTATTATAGAATTCAAAACTAATTATTAAAATATTTTGACAATTTTAAGAATTGTTATTATTACAATGCACTTTTACCCTTCATGCAGCCATTAAAATACCACAATATAAAACCAAACTACAAAGTAATAGTAATGATGGCTACAATATTACTTTTGACACATTTTAGAAATATTCTCTACCTTATTTTTCCTAAGTTTAATGTATCTTATCTATATGAACTATTTATCCTTTGTTTCTACTTTTCCATACCCACTTATTAAGTAGTTCATGAACATAAACCAAAATAGTCATCATTCCCAATTAAAGAATGTATCTGGGATTAATTGTGTACAATAAGTTTGTACTATAGCAACCATCCTAAACTGAAACTGCATCACTTTTCTAGTTCTGTATCTATTAAAAACATCAGTGATTTTGCTTTAGTAGAAACAAACAGTTGATATTAAAAGCCTTGATGTACAAAAAAAAATTTTTTCTGGTCTTTTCACATCTTCAGTTTTATTGTATTTGAAATACAAACATAACATTTTCTGATTTTTAAATGCATCACTTCTCTTTATGTCTTTTGTATGCCCCTTTGTCTGGAAATTTATATCATTACAACAGAATGTAATTCTTTCCACTTGTCTTGATTTCCAAGATATAACATGAGGAAGTTGATATATCAAAGGATATCGTCAGAGATGAGATGTGTAATAGGAATAGACATCTTAATTCCTATCCACAACTTAGACTTATTAAGTTTTTAATTTTCTCAAAATTCAATAAATTAAATCTCTCTTACTTAGCTCTCTTGGTTAGCTGAAGCTAGAAACTATGTTTCTGCTACTTATATCAGAGAATATAAATTATAAGTATGTCCCCTAATAATGTGGATGGTTATCATCCATTTCATGTCCTGGTGTCTTTGTTCATGCTGTTCATTCTATCTGGATAGTTACATATGCATTCTTTTTTTGTTTTTTTGTTTTTTGTTTTGTTTTGTTTTTTTCAAGACAAGGTTTCTCTGTATAGCCCTGGCTGTCCTGGAACTCACTCTGTAGACCAGGCTGGCCTCGAACTCAGAAATCCACCTGCCTCTGCCTCCCAAGTGCTGGGATTAAAGGCGTGCGCCACCACCGCCCGACCCATATGCATTCTATAACTGCCTGATCCCAAAAAAATGAAACTTTGAATACATCCCTTGTCCCTACACATATATCACTGAAATAACAGTAAAGTGTTATTTGAAACTCTTTTTGCACTTAAAATTTTAGCTTGTTAATTTTTTTTTTAGAGTCTGATGCTTTTTTGTTTTTAATAATAAATTCAAGCTGTATTTACTAAGATCACTATGCTAAGAATTGCTTCCTTTGAGGATTCAAATAAATTAATATATTGGAAAAACATTGTATCAGAAAAATCTCTTTTATTTCAACTGAAAACAGGCTACCAAATAGCACAGGTTGGAGTGACAGAGGAAAGAAAAGGACAAATACAAGAGTGCATAAAACACAATTTACTAAGCAATTGAGTGTTTAAGGCAAGAGAAGATAGATAAACCTCTAAGACTTAGGTAAAAGAAAGCAATTTATATGATAAGGTAGGCAAATGAGACCCAGTGCCAAAGTGAGTTGGCATAGATTCTGAGTGATAAGATATCAAGTATGAGAATGCACAGCACATTGTTACATGGTACAAACATGTGATTGACATCTAATAATTTTGTCATGTAGAGTGTGGTGTGCATATCAGGGGTATCTTTTAGGCAAGACAGATGTTATAACTAAAATGATTGCAGTCATGCCAAGTTTGAAATGTACATCTATCTACATATAAGTAGAATTAATATTGTGATATCAATCTATATTCATTGCAATCCATCAAAAATTCAACAAAGTTATTTACAGAAATTGAAACACATTCTTTAAATTTTTTATTAGATATTTTCTTTATTTACATTGCAAATGATATCCTCTTTCCTGGTTTCCCCTCATGAAAAAAAAAAAAAAACAGCTCTATTCCCTCCTCCCCTGCTCACCAACCTACCCTCTTCCACTTCCTGACCCTGGTATTCCCCTACGCTGGGGCATAGGACCTTCATAGGATCAAGGGCCTCTCCTCCCACTGATGACTGACTAGGCCATCCTCTGCAACTTAATCTTAATTTCATATGGAAATACACACACACACACACACACACACACACACACACACACACACACAGGATAGCTAAAACAGTACTAAAAAAATAAATGAATTTCTGCATGCATAATGTTCCAGGATTTCAAGTTGTACTACAGAGCTATAGTAATAAAAATAGCATGGTATATTTTTTGACATTAAAGAAGAGATATTAAACAGTGGAAACAAACTGAAGACTTGGTCATAATTGTAGACACATATAGACACCTGACTTTTGACAAAGAAGATAAAAATACATACTGGAGGTAAGAGATCTTCAACAAAAGACACTGATCACACTGGACTACTGTATAGTAGAATAGAAATAGATACGTATCTATCATTCTGAACAAAACTCAACTTCAAATGGATCAATGACCTCAACATAAGGTCAGATACCATTTATCAACAATGGAAAATGGAAAGAATTAAAAGACACTTCTGAAGAATGGTATAGATCACTCATTTACAGTTATTATATTCACTTTATCAGTACATATATAGTATAAATGTAATAAATAATAATACTTATACTTATTGTTGGAAGTTATTTAAGGATAAATTACTGATCTTTACTAATAAAACATACCTACAGCTTTTGCAAAACACCATTCTATGTCAACTTCTATGTGATTAATATTTTTAGGTTTCACATATGAATGAAATCATGTGATATTTATTTTCTAGAGTTTGGCATATTTCAAGTTACATAAAATTTTTTCTTATGTGGATAAACAATATTGCTATTTTTATTTGTTGCAGAACATTCTTATAGAATTTCTTTAAAATTAGTTTTTATTGATATATGCAATTATTGTATGGGTTTGTTCCATTGGTTGATGTAAGTCTGTTTTTATGCTAATAAAATGATGATTTTGTAACTAAATTGTTGTAGTTTATTTTAGAATTAGGTGTTATAATGGCTCCTATACTTTTGAGGCTGCCTTCCACATATTTTTCAACATACTTTCATAGTAATTTCAGGTCAGTTTTCCAAGTGCCATGAAGAATGTCACAGGTTTTCAATAGAAACTGTCTTGAGTCTGCGAGTGTCTTGACAGTATTACTCCTCCATGAACACCTTTGCACTTTTAAAATGTGGGAAACTCTAATTTCTCTTATCAATAGAAGAGTTTTTCTTGTAGTGATTCTTACATCATTGCTTAATTTTACTCCTATTTTATTTGTTAACTAATGTAACTGGGATGTATATTCCTCTGTAGAATTTCAAGCAGATCTCCTTTGGCATAGCATTGGTACTGATTTTGTGTGAAGACTTTGTTACACAGAATTTTGCTAAATTTGTTTATTAGTTCTAATATTTTTAGAACTTGTTTTTTTTTCCATCTAGAAAACAATGTGAAATATAAACAGTGGTAGCTTGACTTTCTCTTTTCAAAATAGGATGCATATATATGCATGCATATATACACATACATATGTATATTATGTATAATATACATATGTGTATATATACATATGTATATTATGTATATGTATAATATGTATATTTATCTAATTATTCAGATAAAACTATTAATACTAAGTTGAGAGGTAGTGAAAATGAGTATAGAAATTAGAAATTTATGTGAAGAAGATAAAGGCAATATTAGAGTTGTATAAATCAGTTTGTAGCATAAAGACTTGGAAATCTCATCCGGATCGGAGCAGGCATACAGAAAATATGTTTCTATCAACATAGGAATTGAATACTATCAGAGTGAAATAGTGAGAGAAGATGCACGTAAACCTTTGAGAGACTCCAAGGAGGCTCCAGGGAGTTGGGAGGCCTGGCAGGGTGGGGTAGGGTAGGGGGACTGAGGACATCCTCTTAGAGACACGGGGAGGAGGAAAGGGATGATGAACTGTCAGAGTGTGGACCAGGAGGGTGATAACAACTCGACTGTAAAAGAGAAGATTAAAGATAAATATTTTAAAAATATTTATGATTATAACATTAACTTATGCCAAATAGAGTTTTCAAAATTGACTTGAACCTAATATTTTCATCAAATGCATCTATTTAAACTTGCTGAATTTTGAAAAAAATGTGTCACAATGAAAGTAATGACAAAAAGTTCCAGAAGAACTGAAACCAATCCCATAAGGGGTTCATCTATGGACGGAGTTATTTTAGGTCTGTTTTCATTCAGTATTAACTAATCCTTTGAATTGCTTCAAATGAAAGCAGTGAAAGTATTAAGACAGCACAATGCTAAAAATGTGTTAATTTTCCTGTGCAATTAGCAGAACTCTTTGTCATATTTTCAGAGCAGAGATAATCCCTCCCATAACTGCTTAAACCCATGTCAAAATGTCAACAGAAGCAAGAAATACTTTCTGTAATAGAAATCTTATATAAATGTTAAACAGGAGCATTAAGCTTGCTAAGAATATGCTAAAAGCTCACTCCTGAGAGATGTTGATTAGAGGCAAACTTAAATTATCAAAGTTATTTTATGCCCAACTTAATTTATATGAACTCCTTGAGAAGTGAGCAGACATCCTGCCAGTGGTCAACAATACTGAGGTTATTGAGAGCCTAGAATAGAAACAGGTCAGACCTGATTTTAGTTCTTGTTTGCTGATAAGTTCAGTGAGCTTCTCCCATATTTTGGGTGGAGTTATGGCATTTGCAAATATTTTCTACCATTTTGTTGATTACCTTTCATTTTCTTGATTGTTTCCTTTCTGGTGCTTTTCACTTCGATGTAGCAACACTTCTTCATTTGTTTACCTGTAGTTGTATTTTATTGAGAGGCATTTAAGGGGTAGTATGAAAACCTAGTGCAGTTAACACTTCCTAAAATATATGAAAGCAGTCCTAATGACATCTCCAAATAACAGGAGAGATACAATTCCAACTGTCTGTTTCTTATCATCAAAGAAAACTTCTTGTACTGTAACTGGGTTACCTCTAATTGAATTATTGGTTAAATGGGCCTCATGCAAACACCCAGACAACCTGGTCTGTTGCCAAGATGATAGGTTGCTCTCTACAATCTGACAACAAGATCCCTTTGCTGAAGATAAAATCAACACAACTAACCACACAACTATTACATGGAGAGATACAGCTGACACCTACATAGAATCCTCATCCCTATGTTGGTACAAGAAGGTACTTTGCAGCCTACCAAAATAAAGAAATGTAAACACAAGTCCAGCCACAAACCCTTTGGCCTACAGTCTGGCTTTCCTACAAAATATGCTAGGGCAATGGTGATCCAAAACTTGTGGGAGTAGCTAAACAATATCTGGTTTGAAATGAGGCCCACTCCACAAGATGGAAACCATATCTAAGACTGAGTGACCCAGAACCAGAGACTAGACAAACAGAGATCTAGGATGAAACCAAATATTTCTAGTCTTTAAAAAAATAGTGATAATGTTTTAAAAAAAAATAATAAATTGGCTTGTAATATTCTATATATACAAATCAGTGCCTTATTCAGCCATTATCATAGAAGCTTCCTCCTGTGGCAGATGGGAACAAATACTCACAGCCAGACATTACACAAAGAGAAACCTCAAAACTTGCAACTCTAAATGGAATTTCTCCATCAAATCCTTCCCCTCAGTGCTCAAGGAACCCTGCATAAGGGGAGGCAGAAAAAGTCTAAAAAGAGCTGGATGTGTTGGAGAAAATAACCCCTTCAAAATTAATGGAGCAAAACTCATATGAATCCAGAGATTGAAGCAGCAAACACAGGAACGACCCAAGTCTGCAACAAGTCCTCAGCATTTAATTTACTTACACAGTACTTCTGAGTGTGTGAATTTGTGGGTCTCTGATTCTTGTGATTTCTCTTGAGATCTTTTCCTTCTATTACATGCTATACTAAATAAAATGAGATGGACATTGAGCACAAAATCATACTTGATCATGCTGACTCTATGAAAGTATAACTCATGGAAACAAAATGCAACATGGTGGTAACCAGAGACTGGTCGTGAACTGGGGGACATGAGGAGTTTGGTTAAAGAATACAAGGTTCAATTATAAACAAATTGGAAGTATTAATAATGACTATGAGGACTACTGGATTACACTTAAAGTAATTGAAGAGAAGATAAGAGTTCTCATCACATACAGGCAACTAAAGTAATAGTTTTGTAATTTCATTAGAGTAACCATTTCTAGATGCATATCTTTATAAAGTAATCTCATTCTACACTGGAGAATATATATTTATTTTGTCCATTAATTGTGCCTCAATGAGCCTGAGAGAAAGAAAAAGAAAGAGTTCTTAAGTGGAGCTGGAAATTGCTGCACAGATTGGTAGACCACTTTATATAAACCATTTCATCTTTCTTTATCTTAGCTTCTTTATTGTTAAAATTATGAGAACACTGACCTTATCTTGCACAGCATTTGGGAGGAATAGTTAATAATTCACAGCAAAGTTCTCAAAAGTGTGCAGTGCTTAAATCACAGGAAGAGATGAGTACACACACACACACACACACACACACACACACACACACACATATATATAGTTGTGTGTGTATACGTTGTTTTGTGTGTATATAACAATGTCATATATATTGTGATATTTGATATTTATTTGATGATATATATGATTGTGATGTATACATATATATGCATATATGATGATGTTTTTACTTACAATGTTTTCATTGAAGACTAAAAAGAATTATTGAAAAAATGTCAAGTTTTTTTTAGGATGGTTTTATTACTAAAAAACAAAAAGCTCAAATAGCTGAAAGAATTCAGCTTTACTATTACATATAAGAGTCTGTCTGAGGTGAGAGGCTTTGTCCATTCAGTAATATCTTTTCAGATAGGGCTCCATGCATTCCTTCTGTATGAGCTTTTGGATGTTCTCATTCAGAACAAGGTTGTCATTTTACATCATGTGGAAAGAGGACAAATTACCTTCTATCATGTTTATTATGACATAAATATTCAGGGATGTTTCTCAAGTCTTTCTTTTTTTTCATTTTTTGTTTGTTTGTTTTTGTTTGTTTGGGTTTTTTTTTTTTTTTTTACACAGAGACAGGGTTTTTCAATGTAGCCATGGCTGTCCTGGAACTCACTCTGTAGACCAGGCTGGCCTCGAACTCAGAAATTCTCCTGTCTCTGCCTCTCAAGTGCTGGGATTAAAGGCATGTGCCACCAATGCTCAGCCAAGTCTTGCTTTTGTTAGTCAATCACTTACAAAATTACAAAACAGTAGGAAGTGATGATTGAGTCTTTTTCTTTTCCCTGAGGCAAGTAGATACTAGGTCTTCAGAGGTAAAAATGTGAACTCTAGAAAAGTCATGGTCAGCTCCAAGATGAAGCATTGGCCCAGGTTCAGTAACTAGTAATGTCAGTTCAATTGTGTTCATTTTATATTCTCTATGGTTGATTAAAATCCAATAAAATGGCATTAAAAATCCCCTCTTCCTGCTAAGTCTTCTGACAAAGATTAGGGATATCATTTTCTACAGATGTGTTCTATCTCATTTTATTATGCCATGCCTTGTCTGAGTTTTCAAAAAACTCCTGTTTCATTTTCATCACAACATGATGGATGGTTTGGGGGAATGATCCAAATTAACTTTTCTATTCTTACACTACTGCCGTTCATCCCAAGTCATGTTACCATTTTAAGTAATGTGATATGTATATGCAAGTGAATTTTGACCTCTTAACTCTATGAACTCTAATAATGAAAGTTGTCTATAATCAGATTATGTATCTATCACTGATTTAAAATTCTTTTGTACTTATTTTCTTACTTTGTTTCCACATTGCCATTACCCATCTTTAGATTTTCATGCCACTGACCTACTCTAATCTTTTTTGCTTTTCTTTCATTCACCATTTTCCTATTCCCTATTTTTCTGTAACAGCTATCACTGTAGATAATAAAAGGAAACTAGTTCCGTCTGTTGTGCAACTAACAACATTCATTTCAATATATTGTAATGTGGACAGTGGCTTACAGAAACTAAATATCTAACCTGTCTATTTGCAATTGACAATGTTTTCTTACCATGTTAACTACTGACACTATTTTCCTACTATGATGCATATAACGTGTTTGTTGGGCTTCAGGTTGTAATAGGGAGAAGAAGCACTGAGAAGAGGACAAAAGAAGATAAAACTAAGAAATAATATCCTGATTACTCAAGCTACAGTTCTGCAAGGCATAGGAAATATAAAATTCTTGCCAAAGCATGTTTTACCATTCCAGCCCATGACCTCAAAACAGGGTTGGCATGCACTTCCGTCTTTTCAGAAACCACATCATATATTAAATCTCTTTTTTATATGCCATTTCTATTGTACCTGTCTCTTTTGCATCTGCATCTGTATATATAAATATATAATATATATATATTTGATAATAGTTTATAGACAGTATTATCCATAAAACAAAGTGACATGGACATAAGATACTTTGGGCTACAGTATTGTCTCAGCAAGTTGTTTTTACATACTTGGAAAAGCAGTATACATAGTCAATGTTTTTATTTTGTTTCTTAAAAACTTATGTCTGGTTTACTTCCTCAATAATTTTCTTGCTCCAATGAAGCTGTCTATTTACATTTAGTTGTTCTATTAAACATATACTGATGGCCTTCCTTCTTGTCATTCTTTGAAAAGTGCATTTTAAAGAAATTTCACTTTAGCCATCATTTTCTTCTGCTTCTTTGGTGATATCCTGCAACCCATGGGTTTTATATATCATAAAACTACTGTTGACACCATAAATTAAATAAAGCTTCCAGAAGAGATCAATGAGATGTAATAAAACATAGATTTTCTGAATTTTTTTCCTAACCCCAATAGACTCAGTCATTAGTAAAGGGCAAGTATCTACATCATGACTTCATCACACTCTATTCTTAATGATATCAAAGAAACAAACAAATTAACAAGGCTGCTTAGAGCACAGACAAATAAGGACCCTTGGATAGCAGTAATGTATTAATAAAAAAACTTCATAATGATAATAAATTAATCCTCAAACCATTAAAATTGCAGCTACATTATAATGTAGCTATCTTATGTCTGATCTATACCCAAAAGAATCAGAGTCTGTTTGCTATAGTGCAATATAATAGACTTTCTCCTACCTACTCATTAATATTAAATTAATTTTTCATTTGTTCACTTTCTTAGATATTTCCTATCTGGGAAGTGATTTAAAGTACACGTTAGGGTCAGTAATATATTTTACAATTACAAAAATGCTTATAGTGACTAACTACATTCAAATTTGCTATTGCAAAGAACTCAAGTAGACTGCTAGATATTTTGTTTATGTAAGTTCCTATACACTTAATAACACATTAAAATGAATGTTGTTAGTTGAGAAAAGACAGGGAACTAGTTTCCAGAAAATTCTATTTTTGTTCATTTTAAGAGTAGAGACAGCACATACAAACTCTGCATGAGGCTGAAGGTTGAAAAGAAGCTGAAACTCTTGCTTTGGGAAAATTCTCACTTTGATAAAGTGACAGAAGGATGCCTTGGGCCTCAACTTGTCCTTACTCCCTTCTGCATTGTCCCTGATGACAGCAGGAGCTTGTTCCTCTGTGGGCACTGTGTTTGGCAGCTTGTGGGCAGCTGATACACAGAGACAACAACTTTCTAAGGGTCAGTTTCACTGGACAACTCTACCAGCTGTTCTGTCAGTCTCACTTGGGCAGTCAAGCATCCTCAGATTAATAGATTCCCAGCAAGCCTGCCTTTATTATTATTTTTTACTTTGTAGAAATGTTTCAGTACACAGTTATAGCTATCCTAGAACTCACTATCTAGACAAGATTGCCCTCAAATTTGCAGCACCTGCCAGACCTCTGCCTCCTGAATGTTAAAGGCATTAAGGGCATAGTCACCACACCCAATGTTTTGGGTTTTGATTTAACTTGCTCAAACCTTCACTGTTTAAACTGCTTCTACATCTGTGAACATTCAGTCTCTACATTAATTTTCATTATGAGTCATACTTTTACAGGATCAGTAATAGTTACTGATTTTCTTTTTTTAATCATAGACTATCTTATAATGAGGTAGTATATACTTTATAACTCCTTTTCCCACTTTCTATAGCCTCTATAACTTTTTCCTCCTAATTATATGTGCTTTGCTTTTAAACCTACTGAGTCCTTTTAGCACTACACCTTTGTGTAAGGCCATCTACTTGAACATAAACAGGCTCACAGAGACCACATTCCTGAAGAAAACTGAACCTCCCTTTTCTAGAAGACAGCAACTTCCAATAGCTCCTGAACTAATAGCGGAAATCATAATCTTTTCTGTCTGTCATGCTATGGTTTTTGTCTGGCTTGATCTTGTACAGTTCTTGAGCATGATATCACAGCCACTGTGAGTTCCTGTGTGCAATAGTCCTCCCATCCTGCCACCTTCAGAAAACACTCTTCCCCTTGAATCAATCTTTCTTAATCTCTCTTTCTCCATAATAACCTATTCTAGAATGATCTCTGATTGTTGGTGGAAGAAGGTTTGATGTCCCCTTTATATTTGACTAGTTCAGAGTCTCCTAACCTTTGTACAATGGTCAGTTCTTGGTCTCTTTATTAATCAGCATCTACTATAAAAAGAAGCATACTGATGATTGCTGAGAGAAACACTAGTCTATGAATACAAACATAGGATCTTACTGAGCAGTTTTTCACTAAGTCCATTAATGGTATTAGGTTCTGCCCCATGGCCATTGATCTAGCCAAACACATAGTTTGGGCCCAATTATGCTATCCAGCCTGAATTACATCTATTGCATTCCTGAGCATATTCTCAATCATGCTGATTGCTTCTCCATTTATGATGGGCAGAGGATGAATGCAACCTAGATATCCATCAGCTGATTGATACATAATGCAACTACAGTACATAAACACCATGAAATATTATTTAGCTGCAACAATAAATAAATTTGAGAAATTCTCCGTGAATGGATGGAACTGGAAATAGTCATCCTGAGTGAGGTAACCCTATCAGAAGCACAAATGCTGCATGATGTATTGGATAGCCTTGAAAATTTAGATAGTTGTAGTTAAACTGGAGTATTTGTAGATGTCAGAAGTCTAGTGAGGAGACTGTAAGCTTATATTTTTCAAAATCTATTTTTAAAAGGATAGTTAAGTGTTTACACTCTCTTCTAGCCCATCACTCACCAGAGGTAGTGCAAAGGAAAGGTTAATAGGGAAAAGGAGAATGGGAATCTGTTTAGATAAAAGTTCTTCGTAGCAAATTCAATCTGCATTGTCAGGATTTCAGTACTTCACTTCATAGGAGTCAGCAGGGGTAGCTTGATCCACTTGCAAACCTATCGGAAGACATTGAGGGAGATTTGAAGAGAAGAGGGTGCTTAACCGGTGACACAAAGACGGAAGAGGAGATAATAAATCTTAATTAATAAAAATATACTTATAATTTACTTTATAAGTTAAGGGTAACATTTAATACCGGGATTATACAATTATTAATACCTTTTACATCCATTGACAAAAATATGCTTAGATGTTAGATAATGAATTACAATCATACTCATTGTACACCTGCTTTATTAGGTCAATACAGATTGTAGCTTCAGTGAAATTATGAGCTTAATACATGACTATCTTAAGTGTTGAACACAGAGTGTAATATGTTTACTCATGCATTACCAGGGGTATTAGATTTTTGGTGAATTAGAACTTTGTTGAATGCTAATAATGTTAACTGTGTGCTACATTACTTTTATTGCAGATAAACCATATGAGATAGAATGTGTACTAAAAATGGTTGAGGTATCAAATGATACCTGTTTTAATGTTAACTTATTTATTAATTGGGATACTACTGTTGGGATAGGAAGAATTTATTTTGCTTATACTTTCTTTTTACATTAATTTATTTATTCATGTAGCATTCCAATCACAGCCCCAAGAATATCTCCCCATAACCCTTCCCTTAACCCCTCCTTTCCTTCTCTGAGAAGGGTAAGGACTCCATTGCTATCAACTCACCCTGCCATATCAAGTCACTGTAGGACTAGTCACATCCTCTCCTACTGATGCCAGACAAGGAAGGCCTGTTAGGGGAATAGAATCCACAGGCAGGCAGCAGAAGCAAGGATAGCCACCACTCTAGTTGCAGGGGAACTCATATGAAGACTAAGTTGCAAATGTGCTATATATGTACAAGGGGCCTAGGTCCAGCCCATGCTTGCACTTTGCTTGGTGGTTCAATATCTGTAATACTTCAAGGTTCCAGGTTAGTTGACTCTGTTGGTTTTCATATGGAGTCCTTATCCCCTTCAGGACACCAAATCCATCCCTCAACTTTTCCACAAATGCAGAGCTATAATGTTAAGTCCCAATAGATACCTCTAAGAAACAATCCCCCTATGTAAGACTCAAGAAACAAAGCATGGTAAGGGGTGGGAACTATTGTAAGAACTAGAGAACCAGAGAGTTTTCAGTGAGTCTATGTCTCCTAGTAATGTCAGAAGTCATACCAATAGGACTGCCTTACACATAAGGTCAATAATAGACATGATAAAATAGATGTGGGAAAGCCCATGAGGCCTCAAATGTATACAAGAGCTACGGTCAACAAAGAAAAGGTGAAAGATGGAGAAATAGTCTTCTCCAGATAAAAGCATAATATATGGTTGCTCTGAACCAAATGGTTGGTCCCCCAAAGCATATATAGTTAGCATTGTTCACACTGAGAAGTTGTTTAGGAATATATATGTATATACAAGTATACTTGATATAGTTAGTGAAAAAGAGGACATGAATTAGAAAGAGAAAAAGTGGTATGTTGGAGAGTTAGGAGGGAAAAGAAATGAGAAAAATGCAATTATAGAATAATCTGGAAAAAACAAATCATTGTAAAACAAATGAGATGATCAGAAATTGATCTATTATTCCTAATGAGAAGGCAAATAATAAATTAGAGAAATTCAGTTTAAAATGGGTTGTTTTATATCCTAATTAGTATTAATAATATTGCAAGGAAAGAATTGAACCTGAAGAACATTAGCACTTGTTACTGTACAAATATAATGAAAAGTAAATTAAGGTATCATTAAAATTATAAAATCAAAGTCAACAGTGTTTGTGTCAAAATGTGAATTTTAGGAAGGAATAAAAATATCCATTTAAAAATTGAAAGTGAAAAGAAGTAAAAGTGAAACCAACTCCTACTGAAAAGACAGCCCAGTGAGCTGTTCAAAGGACTCTGCAACATTAAACTAATTTCATTAAGAATTTTTAATCACAATTCTATATTTTGCATTTTTAAAAACTGCATATGTACATAGTGAGCCGTTTTTGTTGTTTTGGTTTTTGAGATTCAGTTATATTGATGTGTCAACAAATAGTTATTGGTGAATAGTTGTCCAGGATTCATTTATGCATTCTGTACTTACTTTTTACTAGTTTTGAATTATGAGGATACTACTAAATTCTTTTGTAAAATACATAAAGTATATAAGCAGTAATAATGTGTCTTTAAATGTATAAGGTACCAACAGAGTGTTCATAGACTAGTTCTACTGTAGTGTATGACTATCGACACTGTTGAATAGTCCAGTTGATGCCTATATGCTACCCGGGAACTCATCTTTCTCATATAATGTGATGTTTGTTTAGGAATACCACATCATTATTTTTGTTTATATTTCTTTTTACAGAAAAAAATATTACTAAGAATACTTTATTATGCTCATTGGTCATTCATACATTTTATTTAATTATTTATTGAAATTCTTATGCCATTGCATTATGAAAAGCATTTAATTATTGAAGATGGAGTTGCTTTAGCTGATAAATTAGAGAGAGCATATCTCACTGCAATTTATGCATATTTTGTATGGTGTATTTTCACTTGCTTACCAGTGTCTTTTAAATAATATACATATTCCATTTTATGAAAATCCATTGCATAGTTTCTATTTTATTTTATAATTCATGCTGTGTATAACATCTAAAAAAATCACTGTCTAATAATCAAATAGTTGTTTCTATCACTTTTATTTTAAGAATATTTTTTCTCCTCATCAATATTGTTGACCCAAGACAATCAGTATAAATTTCTATCTAGATATTACTAACTACTATTTGGCATGCATAGGGAATAAAAACGGGCATTTGTCAAGAATCCCTACTGTGAGAATTTCAGAGTTTCTAATTTTTATTAAAGTCTATAATTTTAGATGGAATCTCCAAATTATTGAGATGGAATAAATAAATAAGTAGTTCAAGGCATGGTTTCATGTTTAATTTTCCTCATTTTTCTCATATATGAGAAAAATATATATACTTACATATATATATTTATAGTTTCTACAGTAACTTATTAAAAGATCTTCTACCATTGAATTGCTTTGTTGATTCCTTGTTGCTATTCATTTCTAAATGTATATTGTTCATTGATAGATGGAACTGTTAAACACCCTTTATGTAGCCCCCTTTAATGATGAGTTAGGATTGTCTTCAAAGATTTTTCAGATTTATTCTCTTATTCAATAGCATTTGGCTAATTAGTGTTATTTGTATTTTCACATTCAATTTAGAGGCCTATTGACTATTTTTATTACTCTTTACAATACTCTTTTAGAATTATGCTTCATATTTTGATGAGTCCAATGGTAAGAGTTAAGAAACATATTTAGTCTTACAATTCATGGGCATTATGTTAGAGTTTAATTTGAAAAATGCTGTAAAATTCAAATTTTTAGCAATATTTTCTCAATGGTGTCCTCGTTATCTTTTATGCAAATCATTTTTAGTATCCCTTGTTTAGGATTTTCGATTTTTATGCATGGTTCTCTGACTCCAGATAGTCTCAAGTTCAAATACAGCCTGAGTCATACAATGAGACCTTCTTTCAAAATACACACAAATAAAAAGATATATTTCATTGTACTAATAATTTATTTTATACCTTATAAATTTATAGTCATTTGACATTCATATATCAAGTCTGAGAGTTTCTTAGATTTTCCTATCATCATTATTTGGTGACCTGCAAAATTTTAAGAATTTCATTTTCTTTCTGATAGTGTATGCCAGGGGCCAGCCCAAGTGGGTCTTCATTCTTGTTCACTTCTTCATGAGGCAGAGGAGGGGAAGGACATCAACTGGACAGGGTAAGACTAGGTCTTATGAGAAATTTAGGGTTGCTGCATAATAATAAAAGATTTTCCTATCTCGATTCTATGTCATTTTGCTTCTGGAACTGACCCTTTGAGGCTAGAAACTGCAGTCCCAGGCATTTAGCACCTCATCTTAAAACAGCAGGGTACTATGTAAAGGATTAATTGCTAGAGCCTTTTCAACCTTTTATCCAAATGCCTCTCACTAGGGCATTGTTTGGAGCAGTAAATTTCTACAGAACCAGGAGAACAGAATTATGCTTACAGATGGAAAAACTTTTACACAAGCAAATATGGATTAAACTCACGTAAAGTTATGTACAGGTTTATGCATACACATTTCTTAAATCTCCAATTGACCCAGTGGGCCCAGGTTATATACATTTTCAAAATTACATTCTTACACACACACATCCATACTTACACATGAATTTGGAGCAAATACCAAGTACCAGGGCAGAAGGAACTCATTCATTCTGGATGAAAGATGAACTCCAATTTTTGTTGTATAAAGAAAAAGCTTGTACCCTTTTGTTGCTAAAGGAATTAAACCCAAGTCTGTAAGAAGAAAGCTTTGTTCTCCTTAATAAGATAATCATTCATCATACATTTTCATAAACAAACCATCTTTGTTAGTTCTTGAAGCACTATTCTGCTGACATGAGTGCAAAAATGTGTAAATTATATAGTCATGTTTACCAAGAAATCTTTCCCCTCCTAAATTAAGACATGCAGGGCTGTGGCACAAGAATCTACAGCTATATGAGAAATTTAATAGAAGAAACAAAACTTTCTTAAGGCAGATGTGACAATAAATGAGACAAATGAGGAATCAACCATTCAGAAAAGATTTTTTTAGTGTTCATTTAGCCTGTATTTTTTTTTAATTTGTTAGAGGTGACAATATACTTTGTTGCTTTGTTACGTTCTTAGTGTCTTATAATGACTCTTGCTATGCATTTGTTAAACAAATGTATCTATGGATCTTCTATTATATATATTTGGTCTATTCTGTAAATTATGTCCTTATATTTTTGTTTTAATATTATTCCTTAGTTTGAAGAAGTTCTTTCTGACCCAATTAAGCATTAAATAATAGATATAACAATCTTTATGGTCCTTTTTAAAATTACATAGAATCCTATAGTTTATTTGGGTAAGTGGATTTATTATATTTCAAAATTATATAGATTTGTAGAAGTTTTAAAATATTAAAAAATTACTTATTTCATTCATTCAATTGCTCATTTTGCAATTTAAGGGCCTTTACTACATAATAAGCATTACTAGGTGATGTTGCTGTACTTCAAGGAACAACACAAAGCCTCTACTACCCTGTAGAAACTTTTAGATTCCCAAGGGAAACATGTAGCGATACATATTATAAAGAAACATAGTTTAAGTATAAGGACTGAAAACATTTAGGGAGTAGATTATTTTATTTATTTTATTTTTATTTATTCTTTTATGTTGCCACCCCCAGCAACATAATAAGAATATAAGTGGATCCTCTGGGTATAGGAGTTATTTATCTGACTAGCCCTAATAATATCCATAATATTTAATTACTAATATCCAATCCCAATACCTCATCTCAATACCTGATCCCAAAGGATAGGTGAAAACATTGGCCAGGAGAAATCCATCTTACAGCCATACACATCCTTTAATGAATCACCTCTTCCCAAGACAAAGGACCCAAGCAGGTAAGGCAAGCCCCTCCCACGAGTCCTTAAGCAACCAGGCCCAATAAGCGAGTCCTCCAGAGACTGTCGGGACTTCCAGCAGAAGATGCATGCAACAAGCTTTCGGTTTCAGCTTTAGCCTGCCAGCTGGAATTTAGGCAGAAAAGGAAGGAAGCCACACTTTTATACATTATTTCCTGACTTCAGTTTCTCCTCCTTTCTCTTCTCTCAGTCTCTCCACCACCTCTTCTGTCCTCTCCATCCAGTGCTCCTCTGTTTCCCCTCAACAAAAAGGTAGACCTTACAGGGATGCCACCCAAACATGGTATATCAAGCTACATTAAGACTAGGCATTTCTCTTTTATTAAGACTTGAAGAAGCAACCTACTAGAAGAAAAGGGGTCACAAAAGCAGGCAGAGTCGGATCTAGGCTTTACTCACACTGGTGATAGTCCAACAAGAAAAACAAGCTACGCAACCACAACATCCATGTAGAGGGCCTAGGTCAGACCCAAGCAGGATCCATGACTATCAGTTCAGTCTCTGTGAGCCCCTTTGAGCCCAGTTTACTTGAATCTGTGAGTTTTCTTGTGGTGTTCTTGAACCCTCTGGCTCCTGCATTCTTCCCCCCCTTCTGTCCACAAGATCTCCTGAACTTCACGCAATGCTTGGCTGTGGGCCTCTGCACCCATTTCCAGCAGTTGCTGGATGAAACATTTCTTGTAATAATTTGGATAGGCATGAATCTATGAGTATAGCAGAACATACAGGAATAAGAATCATTTGATTGGGCTGGAGAGATGGCTTAGCAGTTAAGAGCACTGACTGTTCTTCCTAAAGGTCCTGAATTCAAATCCCAGCAACCACATGGTGGCTCACAATCATCCTTAATGAGATCAGATACCCTGTTCTGGGATGTCTGAAGACAGCTACAGTGTACTTACATGTAATAAATAAATAAACCTTTTTTTAAAAAAAAAAAAAAAA
>JADRCC010254797.1:0-13390 GCA_019843855.1 Hylomyscus alleni | reverse complement strand
CCCACCCACAGACATGGAAAATATATATTCACTGTCAGGAAACTGGGACAAGGGTACATTTACAGCTTCAGCAGGAACCAAGGCTTCCTCCCTTTCAATGCCAGGAATCATCAGTACAGTGCCTTGTCTCGGTCACACATAAATCTTCCATCTCAAAAAGCATCTGAGTTTTGTCATCATAATAGAGCCCTTGGTATGCCAAGTGACCCAGCAGGGGACAGCTGCAGTCTGCCCCACAGAAGCAGTTGGAGGAGTAGAGGGCAATTAGCACTTTGTAGACAGTGATGTGTCCTATAGCCCTGTCCTTAAGCCTTCCCGTCACTTGTTAAGATTGCCTTTCCAACCTTGTTTCTGAATGTAATTCCTCTTTGCTCTGGAAATTCCTAATTGTCAATAATCTTTTAAGAAATGTTATCCACAGCCACAATAAACTAGCTGGTGATTATTCCAGTTGCCACATTTTTACTTGTGGCAGTGCTGTCTAAATGGGGGAGATTAGGTACTGGGCACATGTGTTGGAGTTTAATAAGATTTTAACCTTATGTTACTAATTTTTAAGACCTGGAATTTTAAATGATCATGATGGCAATACTTAGATTTAAAACGACAACAAATGTAAAAGTTGGTAGTAAAATTCATAACATTGAAGTGTCTTTGCAGAAAGATTTGTGATCATCCAACTCACTATTAATGTGACTAGCTAATAAATAATTTAACCTGCCTATCCTCATGGTTTGGCATAAAAACATGGAAATCATGTCCACTAACCACACAGAGGCTCAAGCTACTTAATGAAGACAGGCAGGGCATAAGTGAAAAAGGATTTTTGACTTGTTGAATGCTAGTATTTTTGCCTTGTGGTCTTGCTGGGGTAGAAGTGTCCACAAAAAAAAAAAAAAAAAAAAACAAAAAAAAAAACACAAAACAGTGTTTTCATCCACTTACATATTATGGCTGTGCCTTCTTAGGGCAACATCAATAATGAACTTCAGTAATTTAAAGGTTAGTCCTTGAGTCCTTTGTTCACCAATACAGATAAATTAATTAAAAGAGCATGCCAGGTGGTTAAAATAAACTAACCTTGTTTATTAGAGACATAAGCAAACAAAAGGAGGCTAGCCATGGTTCTGACTTGCAACCCTGTTCCCTTCCAGGGTTAAGGGGCTAGCATGTGGAGATCAGGAAGTCTGAGGCTTAACTGTACAAAGACCTGGCTTTCATGTCCCGGGGAGACCATTAGTAAGACTGTCAGAAAATGAGTAAGGCCCTACCTCTGAGACTGACTCAACTGCTTAGAGAAACTGCATGGAAAAGAATGTTCACTTCCTAAGAATTGTTCTAAGGCTTAAATGCTCTACGGGCAGTCAGTCCTGGGTCCTACTTAGAGTACACAGTCAGTGCTAGCAGCATGCTTCCCCAGCTGTTCTTACCAAATATTACTCTCTTGCTTTGGCTCCTAAAGAGCTGAGAAAGGCAGCTACCTATCCTGGATCCAGCTATTTTATCTAACTTGGTTTTAATAATCAGGTGGCCCTTCTGGCCAAATTCTAATGATCAACAGGAAATTCAGTTTTGGTTCCTGATACATTTTGAAACAAAATGTGTCTTAGTCCACAAAGGCTGCTCTAAAAAAGAATCCAATTTCTCACAGCTCTGCACATTGCAGTCTACAATCAAAGTACAGGCAGACTTAGTGCCTGAGGGTCTGCCTACTGGTGTATACCTATACTCACGTGTCCTCAAATGGTGTCAAGGCGCTAGTTTCCCCTTCTCAAGGCCTCTTAAATCATCTTAGTAAGAATTTCAGGAGGGATACAAACTTCAACTCCATTGTAAAATATACCCACACTCAGTATTGGGTCTTTGCTGTCAAGAAGAAAAACAGTTCTATATAGGCAGAAACCTACTGGACAGAAATCTTTAGTCAGAGCTCACCTGCTTCTCTTTGTGGCCCCACAGTTGAGATTGTATCTTTTTTGTTTGCTTTTCCAATATCTAACATTCATCAAATGTATGAATTGAAATGTGAATACTCTGTGCATGATGGGTTTCTTGTTTTTTTTAAAAACAGACTTTGGGAACACCTAGTTCAAAAAGAGAGGGAGTACCAGAATCTTCTTCGGTTAATTCTAGAACAGAAAACTCAAGAATTATATCACCTTCAGTTACAATACAAATCCAGTGGTGAGTCACTTTCCCTTTGCTCTCACATAGGTGTCAAAGAGGGACAAATTACTAAAAATCTGACTTCTGCCTTGAAAAAATAAATGGTTGAGGTTACCATATGAACAGAAATCATAATGGGGAGAGCTCAGAAGATTAAGGACAGGGTAACAAAAATATATCTTGACTTTTGAATCAAAAAGGATCCCTACATTAGACTGACTCTCATATGTGCCCCTCAGGCACAGAGTAGCTCTTGGAATGAAAAACTGGAAGCTCTGCTACAAAGTCTTAACACAAACTTCAAGATGCAGTGTAGTGAGGACTACCCAGCCTGAGAGAAGATACTTTAAAGATGAGAACAAGCATTTAAGTGAGACTGAATATCTCAAGTTCTGAACTTACTAAAAGCTTCTTAGGTAGAGATGACTGCTCTCTGAAAAGAGACCCCAAGAACTGTAAAAAGTAGCTGAATCAAACAAGTTTAATTCATTTCCTTTTCACATCACATTTATATTTCTGTTTGGATACATCATTACATCCACTTTGTTACTTTTAAAGCATTTTATGGTCATACATTACTATACAATAAAACAAAATTGGAATCATTATAGGTGGTACAGAGAACCCAGCAACCCCTGATGGACTGGGAACCGACAGAGAGCTTATAGACTGGCTGCAACTACAAGGAGTGGATGCCAATACAATAAAAAGGTAAATTTCTAAATCAAAGTATTCCTATGATATTGTTGAAAAGCTGCTTATCCATCATGAATCTTTCAGATTGTTGAAGAGGATTATACACTTTCTGATATTCTCAATGATATCACTAAGGAAGACCTAAGGTGCCTCAGACTACGGTAAGAGAGCCTCAAACAGTTTAAGTTTTGTTTCATGTAAAAAACTTTTTCTTTAAATGCTGGTAGCTTCCCCCTATCTTTGAATTTTATCTTTCCTATGTCATAGCAAACACAGCTCATTTTTTCAGGCTCAAGTGGCAAGGCATGAAGTGACAGACCTTTGTTTACACTCTTGTTTAAATTCCTACACCTCCACACAGAGCCACCAGCATTCCTGTGGTACCATGTCCAGAAAAAAGCGATGCATTTTTTGCTTTTAAATTAGAGATAACATTTGAAGAGTAGATGGCTGGCTTGAAGTTTGCTTTTCTTATACAAATTATTGTTTTTGCAGCGGTGGTGTCCTCTGTAGGCTCTGGCATGCAGTCTCCCAGCACAGAAGACAAATGCAGGAGTCTTCACAGTGAGCCAAGGTGGAAAGAATGAGCAAAAGATGCCCTACACCTGGCTCCTGATTAAAGCTTCTGCTATCAGTGTACACAGAAACACCAAGTTACACAGAAAGACCCTGGTTCATTTAATTCAAGCACGTGTGATTTTAGAGCATACTTGTGTATAAACAAGATTGTAAGTAAAGTCAGCATATCTTACAGCAATTGCTGGAAAGATAAAGCATATGTATGTTATAAACTAGTGTAATTACTTAAATGTGAAAGGTTAAAAGTGTGCCTTGCAATGGGGGTACAATTTCATGTTTGTTAAATATCTAAATGGAGAAAATTAAATTATTTTACCTTTGATGTTTCTGAAGTACCCTTATTTTAAAACGTATGATTTTATATAGCCTTTGATCAGAGACATGATGGTCAGTGCCAAACGGAGTCCAGCCTCCACAATTCGTGGTGGCTGCTACACTTCTACCTATGCTTTGCATTAATCCCAGCATGCCTCCGCGAGGGCATTCATAGCTATGATTGCATCAACGAACGGTAGTTCTTCCTTTTAGTAACTGACCCAGGATATGATGAAGGGATGTTAGAAACTCTGCATTACCCATCTCAAATCCTTTATAATCCAATACACTCTTATTCACATGAATACACCGAATACAACAATGTACAAACTGCATGCAATTTTACTCTCCCTTAATTTACATGTTTTCAAGACTTTTTGTTGTCTGGTAATTTCCTGTCAAAGTTGAGAGCACAAAGAGTTCCTTACAACGGATGAGGAGCACCCATCCATCTAACAGTCTCCCATTAACTGACTGACTTAAACTTGATCCACTGGTTGGCACCACGCACTTCAAAAGGAGGATCACTGCTGTAGATGTGATGGCCTAGTTCCTCCAACGGTGGCTCTGGATCAGCCGTGGCAAACTGGGCAGCATCCTCGATTTCTTTCCTCACTTCCACATCAATCTCCTAAACAGCAGATTACAATGCAAGAGACTGTTTTCAATCAAGGGCAGTTTTGGAACCAACTAGAATGTTGGAGAACCTGTTGGTAGTGATATTATGTGACTCTTCAACAGCATACGAATTAAAAATGGAAAGCCTGATTTTTAGGAAAAAGGGAGAAACAATGTTTTTGTATGAATGTGATTATTAGTCACTTAAGACAGTGAGTTTGTAACTCTTAATTGTCTGTAGAGGCCAGAGCTGATGTCAGGTATCATCTTCCATTGCTCTCCACCTTATTTTTTTTTTTTTGAGTCAGTATTATCTATCATTGGGGGTTGGCCAGCATGCTCCAAGAATCTGCTTCTACTTTCTGTCAGAGCTAGGGTTGTACGCATGCACCAATATGCCCATTTTCTGTGATGCAGGGAATCCACACTCAAATCCTCCTGCTTGTGCAGCAGGTACTTTACCAACTAAGCCATCTCCCTTGCCCTGGTTCATTCTCAGCAAGAGGACCAAAATTAGCCCTGTGAGACTTCAGAGCACTTTCTGAGTTTGAAAAAGCTCAACTCTCTAGCCATCTGAGGGTGACATTTTGTGAGGGGTGGAAGACTGGTATAGTACTTAACTTTAAAGCCAGATTTAAACCTCCAAGAGCAACTGTACCTTTAATTCTTCAACACTTGCAAGATTGCTGTTCACCATCCTATCCTTGAGAAGCATAATAGGGTCGCTCTTACTTCTTACTTCCTGGATTTCCTCTCGAGTGCGGTAACTGTGGAGAAGGGAGATGCAGTGAGTGACAGACCCATAAAAATAATGCCTGTGGATCAGACAGCTGAGTGAGGTATACGAGTGTGTTTTTGAAAGAGAGGAACAAGTTAATACTGATGTCATGTCACTGTGGGAATAGCAAGGTGGCAGGCTGTTAGGCATCTTTTACAGAAAGTTATTAGCATCTCTATTGGTCAGGCACTGACAGAGCCTCTCAGGGGACAGCTATATCAGGCTCCTGTCAGCCTTCACTTCCCAGCAATAGTGTCTGGGTTTGGTGGCTGCTTGCAGCCAAGTATCGGACTGAGCATGGGGACTCCAATAGAGTAGTTAGGGGAAGAGCTGAAGGAGTTTGCAATCCCATAGGAAGAACAACAATATGAACCTACCAGACCCCCCAGGGACTAAACCACCAACCAAACACTACACATGGTGGGACTCATGGCTTCAGTTACATATGTATCAGAGGATGGCCTAGTCGATCATCAATGGGAGGAGAGGCCCTTGGTCCTGTGAAGGCTCGATGCCCCAGTGTAGGGGAATGCCAGGGCCAGGAAGCAGGAGGGAGTGGGTTGGTGAACAGGGGGAGGGGGCAGGAAATAGGGGAGTTTTTTGGAGAGGAAACTGGGAAAGGGGATATCATTTGAAATATAAATAAAGAAAATATCTAATAAAAGTTATTTGCTCCAACCTCAGGCTTCTCTGGCATTCTGACAAAGGCCAAGTTTTGATCTGCTTCTTTGATCTGGAAGGCAGGGCCATCACTTCTGCCTCTTTAGCCTCAAATTTTTACATGGATAGGGCAAATGGAGGCTGGCAGTTGTGATAATTACCCATTCTGAAGCATCACAATACCTACCAATAAGGAAATGTACATGCCTTGCCTTTCTCACTAAGACCCCCAAAGCAGCATGGCCAGCAAAATGTTGGATACCAAGTTTCTGCCCAGTTACTTTTGAAAAAACGTCAGGGTTCTATGGTGGGGCAGTTGCTACACAACATTCACTTGTCTACATAATTTGTTCTCTGCCTTCCCTTAGTCCATTCTAGAAAGGCTAAACTTAAAACTGACTTTAATTGTGGCAAGCCTCCTAATTCAGAATTCCATGTTAGAGCTAAGTGAAAGAGGACAAACTTCCCATGTGGCAGTTAGCCCTGCTCCCCTCCCTACCAGTGAGATTTTCAAACTCCAGTCCTCTTCAGGTAGAACATGCCATGTTTGGGGTAATGCCTAAACTAAATGACCCCAAAACAGACCTGCCTTACATTCAATTCTACACTGTAATTTAGTTACATAGTGCTCTTTTTAAAATTACTGCTCATGCTGTACCACATAGGATACATACACTGCAGGGATCTTCAGGCTGCTTTCAAACTAAGACTCAAAATAAGCACTTGATGCCAACGGAACTGCAATTTTACCCAGATGTAAAAGCAAACGTTGCAGTACTCTGCCATTTTACGTAAGTAGCCCAAAGCCTGCCCAACCACTATGGAAACCACATGCAGATTCCTCACGACCCTACCTTACTCCAGGGTCACTCATGCTATGTCCATGGTAGCGGTAAGTCTGTAGTTCCATCAGGATGGGCCCCTAAAACAAACCCATAAGTGATTAAGACAATGGGAATGAGTGCCAAGGTTCATTGGCCTCAAATGGAGACATTCAATGCATTCTTAATCCTTCAATGTATCATCTCAGTTGTCAAGAGCTTACTGTTTGATTCTTAAGACCTACTTATCCCATGTTTCATCCTTCTCAATTTTATCAAAAATAAACTGTAGGGGCATGTTTTCTGGGCTTAGAACAACTCGTTAAACTTTGCTACTTGACCCTCCTTTTAAGCTAGTCTCTCCATTGCCTGTTGCCATACACTGACACGAACAGCAGCAAGACAGATTACACTTGATAACTATTAAGTAAAAGTAGCCATGGGAGGGATTCCAAGTTTGATCATCCAAGGATGGGATGAGAACACAGGATTAGCTGAATCAAACAACAAAACAAGATCAAGTTGATGTCAAAGTGAAGACAAAACGCCAAGGAAACAAAATAGAGAAAGGCGGAGTGAGCCACCTCATTGGATTCTGTCTTAGAGAGCTCATTAGCCCAGGATAGTTCTAACTGCTATCTGGAAAAGCTTCTTTGAACTTTGAGATAAATGTCATAATTTTGTAACCTAAAAGCCTATGAAAAAGTCTCTAGTCTTACCTTACCAGACCTGCAATAGGCAGCTGCAAACTTTGTTGCCTCTCGGACACACAAGATATCCATTCCATCTACCTGTTGATAAAGGCGAAGGGGCAGAATGTAACTGAACTGTCCAAACCTATTTCACTGTAATTGGGGTGCTGGAGAATGGAATCCAGAGCCTCACACATGCAAGTTCTCAGCCACTAAGCCACAGCTCTTGTTCTCCCACTCAACTTTTCTATGACCTATTCAGGCATGAGGTGATGAAACCATAGAGCAGCTAGGATCCTTACCCGGAGTCCGGGAATAAAATCTCCTCGTTTGTAGTAGTCTGTGCTGGCTGCTGCTCTCTCAACCGATGTCCCCATGCCATAGCGGTTATTCTCACAGATGAAAATACAAGGTAATTTCCACAATGCTGCCATATTGTAAGCTTCAAATATCTGACCCTGAAAATAATTCATAAAATGTTCAAGTGGCTTAGTTTGCTCATTTCTCTAGACCATTCCCATTCCTAACAACTGGTGCTCTACCTAACACAGAAAGCTTGCACGAAGGCCATGAGAGCCTTTATAACCAAGTTTTTGGTGAGGAGGGAAAGGAGCATGTGCTGGCCATGGCAGGGAGATGTGGCGGGCACGGTTCAACTAGTATACATATGGGGGGGTTGTCTACTAATATAGGATACACTGTAAAAAACAGGGAGGGTCCAGGCAGTGGCGGCATACGCCTTTAATCCCAGCACTTGGGAGGTAGAGGCAGCTGGATTTCTGAGTTCGAGCCAGCCTGGTCTACAGAGTGAGTTCCAGGACAGCCAGGATTATACAGAGAAACCCTGTCTCGAAAAACCAAAAAACAAACAAAAAAGAACATGGAGAAACACTGAGCTAGCAATTAGTTTTATACTCTCATTAATCTGTCATATTTACTTGACCAGATAATCACAGTGACCCTGCAGCATCTGAGATTCAGCATCTGAGACATGTCTCACTAAGTGCCTCTCCAGAGAGTGGTGATTAACGAGACCAAGACAGGCTGAGCCAAGAAACCAACAATTAAGATTCTAACACTATAGGAATCTGGCACTGCCCTGGAGTCCAAGAAAGTAAGAGTCTATATATTTACAAGTGGGGCTGGACACCTGTTAAAAGCACATACTGCTCTTATAGAAGACTGAGGTTCAGTTCCCAGCACCCACATGTAACAGCTCACAACCATCTTTCTCCCCCAGCTCCAGAGGATCTTCTGACCTCTATTAGCACCAGGCAGACATGCAGTACACAAACATACATACAGGCAAAACAATCACACATAAAGCTAAATAGATCTTTTTCATAGGGCCATAAAACCAGATGTGAGTCTGCCACATGAAGTGGTATTTCAATAAACAATATGCCATTTCTTTTTAAGTCCAAATATGACTAGTCACAACTTGGATATTCAGAGATGCACTTACCTGATTAGCAGCACCATCGCCATACAATGTCAAACAGACCTCATCTTTTCCATTGTACTTGCAGGCCAGAGCAATTCCTGCTCCCAGGGGCACCTAGCAAAAACCACCACCAGGAAAGAACCCAGTAGAAATTAATCAACGTCTGGAGAGACTCTGGAGCTATACTGGTGCTGTAACTCTCCATTCCCACCCAACGGGTTATTTTCAACAAAACATAAATACTATATTGTTTCAACAAGGGCTGACATTTGTCCAACCAAAGATTTAACTATTGATCTTAACAAGGTAAAAGTGGAGACCTAGGTATATTATACAATAAAAACCTACTGCAGCCGGGCGTGGTGGCACACACCTTTAATCCCAGCACTTGGGAGGTAGAGGCAGATGGATTTCTGAGTTCGAGGCCAGCCTGGTCTACAGAGTGAGTTCCAGGACAGCCAGGGTTACACAGGGAACAGGGAAACCCTGTCTCGAAAAACCCAAAAAAAAAAAAAAAACCTACTGCATTGAACATTGTTGTTGTATGCTGTTAATGTTTCACCTCTCATTGATAAGAATGAGGACTCCCTAATGAAAGGAAGGCTTTTATTTTGACTAGGCTGTCAACCTAACAGACCCTTTCTTATAACTGGGCCCCAGCATGAGCATTATCTATGAGCAGGTCAGAGAGTGAGGTGAGGGGCGATTCGTTTTACTGAAATACAATAAGGTGAAGGGATAGCTCCAGGGCTCCAGGCTCTTACACAGCAAAAACACAGCAAAAAGAGCAAACTTTAAATCACTACCCAAATCTCCCTATTAACTAAGACATTGGTAAGATTAAGTGTTGAAAGACAAACCAAACCCCCAAATTTTATTGCAATCCTTCAAGAGAGTAGTTCTCTGGGGTGAAGAAGTTCCTGAAGACACAACACAGGCCAGGACCCAATCTGCTAACATACCCACTCTTCCCCAGTTACCTGAGCTCCAACGATGCCATTGCCCCCATAGAAGTTCTTGGCATACATGTGCATTGATCCGCCTTTCCCTTTAGCACAACCTCCTCTTCGTCCTAGAAACAGCAAAACACATCCGTGCATGAAAAGCCAACCACACAAAGCAATAACCACCACCAAATCCAATTGTTTAAACACTGGTCCCTTCAGGAAAACACCTTCCTCCTTGTCTCCCTGTCGGATCAGGAAGATCAGACTAACCCTCCAGTGTCTGCTCTCTAGTCCCTTACCCTAAATTAGCATGCAGTTTTGACATAGAGTATGGAGGGAGTACATAAATCTGGCTTCTACACTGGTATACTAAATAATATAGAACCCAAAAATGTCACAGGAATAAGGAATATTAAATAGCTATCGAGAATCTGTCAGCACGTTACAAAGCACTTCGCCCAATTTACATTCTCTACTAGACTTCTTGCTGGCATTTTTAGTGACAGCAAACTTTATTCCCACTGTACAGTGCTATGATTTTTCAATTTCACCTGAGGGGTCAGACAGCCTCATAAATGGTTTCCCTAAAGGTACCAAAATGCCACACCAGAAGGATCATTTCAATTTTTATTTTTTTTTTTTACCACTAACTCATAATGCTTAGCAACTTAATGGGAGATATCTGAATACCCCCTCCACTCACGAGCCCCTCTCGGTAAATCTACAACAAACCTGTTAGCTCCGCAAGAATTGCTCGGACAGGCAGGCCCCGAGTGAAGGTGAAACCATGCGCTCGATAGGCAGTGATGAGATGGTCCGTGGGGTTTATGCCAGCCTCCAGGCCCACACAGCAGGCTTCCTGGAGTAAAGGGGGAACCAGGAAACAATGCCATTTTCATGTTTAAATAAAAAGTTTTTATTAGAACCAGTTTAAAAAAAAAAACCAGGGTAGTAAATCCTGCTACTAGTAACCCAAAAAACAAAGGTCCAAACCAGAAACCATATCCAATCCACAAATGTGCTGTTTCTTTTAGCCTGGACAGTTTTGAAAATAACCCAACAGAATGTAATAAAAACCAAAGAGGCCTTAGTTAGTTCTATGTTCCCATATGGAAGTAATTGTCTAGAACCAAGTCATGGCACCTCTGGGTGGGGCATAACCATCCCAACTCCCCACCAATCCATCTTACATACTTTGTTAGACATTGCCCTGCTTCATTTATTCTACCTAGCTAGCTCCCATACGTTTCTGAATTTGAAAGCAGTAACTGCAACCAATTGTGCCTGCGGTAACTGTCATCTTAAAAAGTTCTAGTCTACGGCCATACCACCCTGAACGCGACCGATCTCGTCTGATCTCGGAAGCTAAGCAGGGTCGGGCCTGGTTAGTACTTGGATGGGAGACCGCCTGGGAATACCGGGTGCTGTAGGCTAAAAAAAAAAAAAAAAAAAGTGCTAGACTTACCTAGGAGACAAATCTCTGGGCATATCTATGAGGAAGTTTCTCATGTTCAAGTGGGAAGACCTACCCTAAATGAGAGGACGCCATCCCACAAGCTAGGCTCCCAGACTGACTAAAAAAGGACAAAGTAGACCGGGCAGTGATGGCACATGCCTTTAATCCCAAGCACTTGGGAGGCAGAAGCAGGAGGATTTCTGAGTTCGAGGCCAGCCTGGTCTACAGAGTGAGTTCCAGGACAGCCAGGGCTACACAGAGAAACCTGTCCTGGAGGGGTTGGGGGGGAGGGATAAAGTATGGTGGGCAGCGGCATTGGCCTCTCTGCTTCCTGAATGCAGATACAATACTCTCTCTGCTTCTACTGCCATGACTCTACCTGCAAACTCTGAGCTAAAATCAGCAGGTCCTTATGTTGCTTAGGTTCGCAATTCTGTCACAAAAGGAAGTAACTAATATACCCAAAAAAGCAACAAAACAGCCCCCCCTCATTCCCAGGAATTTATATAGTATAGGTGAGTGGGGTTCTAGCAAGCAGAAAAATGCTAAAAGACAAGTCAGTGAGAGCGAACGAGTTTGCTATCAAGCCTGACAGGTTGAACTCAATCCCCAAAACCCACACGGTAGATGGGAAGGGCCAAACCCTGCTGCAAACTGTCCTCTGACACCTCCACCGCCACGCATACACACTTACACACAGGGTGACACACATGTACCCCACACATGACAAAATAGGTGAATAAATGGTGGTTTTTACATGTTAAAAATGATGGGATGAAGGAGAAGTAAAACAAAGTGATAAGGGGGAGAGAGAAGGAAAGAAAGGAAGGAAGCAAGCTATTTGAAAATCCCAGTAACGTGGCTGTATGACAGACTTATCGCTTACCTGACCATCACACAAGTGACAGAAACCACGAATAATTTTCTGCTTATACAGCTGATCTGCCTTCAGCTCCATTCGGCGCACGGTCTGCATCATCCTGTAATACTTGAGCCCATCCTCTCTGGTAAGCACCGTGGTGACTGGAGGGCCCTCTTCTAGCCGATGAAGGTCACATTTCTGAAGCGGAGTGAGATGGTCACCCTCCAGTTACTACCCCACACATACTGCTGGCTCGTTCTATGCTCCAACTCCACTAACAGACAACTTGAACAGCAAAGACATGCAGTCCTCAGAAGTGCTTCACGAAGGTGTGAGCCTTTAATCCCAGCACTCTGGAAGCAGAGGCAGGTGATCTATAGAATTTCGAGGCCAGCCTGGTCTACAGTGTGAGTTCCAGGACAGCCAGGGCTACACAGAGAGACCGTGTCTTGTAAAACCAAAAAAGAAGGAGGGAATGAAAGAAAGAAGGAAGGAGGGGGAAGGAAGATACGTAAGAAGGAAGGAAAGGGGGGAGGGGGAAAGGGAAGGGGAAGGAAGGATGTGTGATAGCATAAACCTATGATCTCATCACTTGAAAGCTGATTACATGGGCTGGTGAGATGGCTCAGTGGGGAAGAGCACTGACTGCTCTCCAGAAGGTCATGAGTTCAAATCCCAGCAACCACATGGTGGCTTACAACCACCCATAATGAGATCTGATGCCCTCTTCTGGTGTGTCTGAAGACAGCTACAGTGTATTTACATATAATAAATAAATAAATCTTTAAAAAAATTTGAAAAAAAAAAGAAAAGTTGATTACAGGATCAAGAGTTCAAGGTTATCCCTTTGCTAGATAGTTTGGGACTAACTCAGGCTCCATGAGACCCTGGGTTAAAATAAAGTACAATAAAATAAAAACAGTGCTTCAAAATGTTTCTGACTCCTTAAATCTAGGCCATCAATGTTTCATTGACGCACACAACCATACCACGAGTGTATCTAGCCTTGGGCTCAAGAGGGGCCATGTGCCCAGGACAGCTCTGGGGGCAACCTAACATGTTTGTAGATGATAGCATGTCAGAATGTCAAGAGGTTGGACACCACAACCAGAGTACATTTTTAAAGCCTGTCTCCCTTAAACTATCAGCAAGTTATTCTTGCTCAATTTCTCTGAGCCTTTGATCCTGGAATATCTGAAAGAAAAGTGACCCCACCCTCAAAGCACCAATATCAAAATACTCCTCCTTGAAGGTGAAACTGCATCAAGCTATACCCAACCACAAACTAGTAACTAATAAAGTGAAACACCTCTTACCTTAATCTCAAATGTAGCATCATTTGCAAAATTACGGGAA
>JADRCC010254795.1:0-38868 GCA_019843855.1 Hylomyscus alleni | reverse complement strand
CCCCCCCTCCCCCCCCTCACCGAGCATGCTCAGGCCAGCCCATCCTTAGTAAAACGCCTACTATGCTATTCTTCTGGGCTACTAGAGATAATTCTCTTTCTTGCTAATTCCTAGGAGTGACTCAACTGCCTAATGTGACTGAGAATGAGGATTCTACTTGACCTTGCCCTGGGATAAGTCTCCCATTCTGTAAGTTTCAATGCCCTACCCACAATGCCAAAGGCAATTAGTCTGGATGGGTAACATTCTCTATGAAATTCCAAGCTAGGGTTTGGCTAAGATGTTAGAACATTGGTAAAGGTCAGAGAGCAATGTCCAATTTTGTCTAGCTATTAATAAATCATACCTTGGTGGGCACTTAGCACTCGAGTTTGCAAGGACATATCTGGGCTACCTCTGAGCTAGGGAATGCCAAGGAGACAATGCAGGAGACTGGCTTCCATGAAGCTTTTGCCTTATAAACTGTTGTCATGCAAAGTGTGCGTGGCACATTTGTTTAGAGAAATTTGAATTGTGTCACATTCTGTTCCCAGGTCCTTAAATTATGATTACTTCCCATTTTTGCTAAGTAATGACTCCAGATTACTTAATGGCAGGAACACTTCTACCAGGAGACCCAATACATATTTCATTGATGTGGAAGCTCATACTTCCTAGTCACTTGTACTTCTGATGCCCTTAAATCAATCCTACACAATTTATATATCTTTCTCCAGGAATCCTCCACAATTCAAGCACCAGATTTGGATCACTGAGACAACCAGGCTCATATACTCAACAACTGCCAGATTCGAGGCCATTTCAAACATATTCTGTAAGTCATTTTAATAAATATAAAAATACAATATGCTTAGTCTGATTAATGTTACTTTTATGTACGTGTTTCCAGTGGTATCGGATAAACAATTGGTGTGTTCTTCCTTAGAGAAGACTATTTCTCCTGTTCTCAGCAGTTGCCTTTATTTCTCTGTGGAAGGATGAGGCTTCCCCTTGGACTTTCCTCAGCCCACATTAGCATATCTACTCTTGTCTTTGGTCAGGTCATCTTTAGACATTTTGGTGGGGCTTCATGAATCCAGCTTCTGTGACAATTCTACAAGGCACAAAATCTCACAGCACACTCCCTGTTCTTCTGCTTGAGATTTGTACAGATCGAAGGGGAGGTTGATTTTGAATGTTTTTCCAGCTTGTAACGATATATCACTCTATAAAATATATCATTTCAATTTTAAAATTGAACAACTGCACGAAATAAGCAGGAGCTGATCATTTAATTTTGAAAGAAATTATTTAAAAAGTAAATTTTCCTTGCTGATTGAATTTGTTGTCTAACAGGTAGATAAATCTTTGTCAAATACTATATTGTATTTAGCATGGAGACAATAGGAGGTGCACAGAAATTGAAAACTAGGTGAGTACTCACAGATATTAACAATAGACAAAGATAAAACAAATTAAGATATTCTAATTTAGATTTATCAGAACCTTGTATTCTTCAGATTAAAGTAATTGCACAACATCCACACAATTTATTTAATCAAATCTTGCATAATTCTGATTACTTGAATACATAATCAGCTTCATACTTTTGTCTACTTAAGAAATTTTGACTTTTTCTATTTATATAAAACTGGTCCTGGTGAAACATATTATAGTTACAATAGACAATATGATTAGTGAAAATAAATTGTTACAATTAGTTTATTGTTATTTTCATCAAAGAGTAGTAAATTGTCAATAATATTTTAAGCAAGAAAAGATGATGATTCAATATTAAATAACTACCTGCATTGTTCTTCCCTGGGGAAAACTATTTCTTACACTATCAACATTTCTTAGTTGCCTATAGTTCTTTGTGGAGAGTTAAACCTCTTTTCCTGAAAAAAGAAAGAAAAAAAAAAATAGCATTCTAGGGACTGAACGGGTTATGGTTAGTAATACACGAATATATGTATATTCATGAATATGTGTATGTGCACATGTGCATGTAACAACCAATGAAAAAAGAGTCCATGAATTTGCAGGGGAGCAAAGGGTGCATTTATGGGAAGGTCTGAAAGGCAGAAAGGGAAAGACAAAGAAATGTAATCGTAGTCTCCAAACATAAAATAAATTAAAAGATGAAGATGATGATATCCTATACCTTAGTAACCAGATAAAGGAAACAATACATTAAATTAAAATATTTTAAGATATACTAATTGAATACTGTACAATTCAGTGACTTCACTCTGAAACGAGAGAATTCTGGATATTGGAAAGAGAAGAGGAAATAAATAAGCAATGTAGAAAAAGAAGGCAAGAACAGGGGAACACAAAAAAAGGATTTAAAAGCAAATAGCATTATTTACACAGTATATTAATCTAATGTTACCATACTAGCATTATATATATCTTACAGTATTGCTGCTTGAAAGAACTATTGTAGTATTAGTATATGTCAAGGTTCTTTTCTCTATGTTTTAATTTTTAATTTTTAAAAATAAATTTGTCCTTGTATATTAATAGTTCGGAGACAATAAAAAATCATCACTATTCTCTGGGTGATAACAAGATCAAATAGACCTGTTTTAACTTTCCAAGCATATTAACTGTTCCATTGGGAGAAATATTTTCGAGAGCAGAGTTTCATGTTCCCATTCTCTCTTAAATATATTATTTAATTGAAATAGATTGGGAAAGGGGATAACATTTGAAATGTAAATAAATAAAATATTCAATAGAAAGAAAGAAATAGAATTATGTAACTTTTCTCTCTCCTCAGCTTTATTCCAGGCCTTCCAATTGCTCCAACCTCTTTCATGATACCTATAAACACTATCAAGTTGATAGCTTGTTTTTCTTTGATTTGTATTGTTGCATATATAAAATGTATAAACCTATTATATACATATATGTATGAATGTGTTATGTGCTTATTCAAAAATATAAGTAGTCCAGTTTATTGTTTGTGTGTATACAGTTCCAGGGTTTACCATTCTGCAATGGAAAACAAACAACTGAGATTATCCTTACGTCAAATGTCATTGACATACAATCTCATTGATAAATAAAAGAACTTATTACATTGGCAAAACTGCATATGCCCAAAAAATGACCTCTTCTACTTCACCATATGCCTAATTGATAAAAAAATAAACATATTTCTTGGAAGGATGTGCCTCACATATTTTGTCCTTATAGGTTTTTTTAAACATTTATTTTATTCTATTTTTTAAAATCGAGTCCTTATCTTCCTTCCTTCCTCTCTGACTGTTCCTTATCCCATACCTCTCCCCAGTCTCTAAGATGATTTCCCCACACCCTGACTCCCACTGCAGGAGACCTCCCCAGTACCTGGGGCCTCCAGTCTCTCTAGGGTTAGGTACATCTTCTCGAACTGAGGCCACACCCAGTAGTATCTGCTGTATGTGTAAGCGGCCTTGGACCAGCTCATGTATGCTGCCTGGGTGGTGTATCACTATCTGAGAGATCTCAGGATGGTTACTTTTAAGAGTGAAAATGAAAAATTTCTAAAATCTTATAATACATAACAATTTTGAGTTTCTTTTTAACATACAACATAGATTGTGCTTAGTAGTATAGATCATTTATCATAAACTTTTAAACTTTAATAATTTAAATGAAAGATTCAAGACCATGAAAAAGTAATTTTTAGCATTAGAAAATAAAAGTAATTGCTCATTTAGTATAAACACAAGACAATGATTAGTTCTTTGATTGAGTGTGTCTCTCTGTGTATATGTGTACATATGTTGGAAATGACAGAGGCCTCTAGAGGTTCTGATATCCCTTGAAGCCACCTAATATGTGTGCTGCATACTGAATACTTATTTGAAAGAGGAACAGTTGCTTTTAAACTTTGAAATAAGTCCTTAGCCAATATAATTAATTATAATAATGTCTCAGATAATTTTATGTTTTTTATCAACAAATATTAAATTTTCTGATCAATAACTATTTAAATATTCAGCTAACTGCTTTTATAGAAGAAAAATTCCTTTTGAGACAGTCTCTATAAAACATATTTCACTTTCCTTTTCATGGCAATACTATTAGTGACAGAATTAGATTAATTACACTCCTAATTTCTTTGCTTAGTCAAAATTGAAGTTATAGTTCTTAGAGAACATTGACCATAACTTTACTTGGCAAGATTAATTCCTAGCTACATTCTAAAATATATCATTAGATTCACAGATAAGTGTATCTCTCATCAGTCGTGAAAAAATAATATTTTTCAACAGACAGAAACCATGAAGGCAATCCAAAACTGGACAAAATCCATATTTGCAACGCAACTCCTGCACATATGGTTGTTTCAGAAAATATTGCTGAGAAGGAGGCAGAAAGAGTGAAAGATCCAGAGGACTTGGAAATATGCTGTGAGAATAAGAGTGTTTCACAGTAATGGCAATATAAACAAGACTTGAACAATTACAGTGTCAATAGACTCGTGAAGAAAAGGGGGCACATCTCAGAATTGTAGCTAAATAATGACTTCAGAGAGATAGATAGCCTTTCCCAGGGACAAACACCTTCATTGGTCTTCAGATATAAAGTGGTGAGTTATGAAATTATTTACCCATAACACATAAACAACAAAAATGTATTTATATATCTATCTACATATATTGATAATAATCATAGAAAAACTCAATTTGATAGAGAGGCAGGGCTTTGGGGTAGGGCTGGAGTGAGCAAATATGGAAGGAGAGAAATAATTTCTAATTAAAATATATTATTTGAACATAAAATGAAGCAAAACATGGTAGATGAAAACAACTTTGGATTTGGATATAACATAGTAAAGCAAATTACCCTTGCCAAAGTTGTCCAAGGTTTAATTTCATAACCAAAGCCTCTGATGTTTCTATACCAAAGGACATTTAGCAAGTATAATTACAAGCAAATTCTTGTTTGGCAGCTGGAGAAATTGCTTAGCTCCTAGGAACATACTGCTTTAGAAAAGAATAAGGCTTAATTCCTGGCATCAACTTGGTGGCTCACAACCATCTGTAAGTCTAGTCCTAGGGAATCTGACACCCTCTTATGGTTCCATTGGCACCAAAAATGTACATGCTACAAAAGCATTCATGAAGACAAACACTAATAAACATGAAATTTTATATATATACATATATATGTGTGTATATATATATATATATATATATATACACACATATATATGGAGGGATAGAGGTCATACAGCCCACTGAGAGAGAGAGAGATTATATATACATATATTGAGAAAGATATCAACTTCTTAAACATCAGGAAATAGTAGTGAGTTATGCAAGACAGCACTATTCAATAGATGTTTAAGAGAGAAAAATTAAATATAAAACATGTGTAAGAAGGAACATGAAAGCAAAGCAAAGTTGTTGCTTTCAACATTAGGAAACAAACCCCTTAGGAAAGGAAAGAACGTTTTCCTTGCCTTTTTAGACTATCTTTCAGAGGTTGCAAAAAGGCCCATAACCATTTTGTCCCCATTATTTCAGTACACTGTGGATTTGGTGGGGGCTCCAATTTTAAAACTATAGATTTCTATCATCTTTAGCCACTAAATTTTGATAGGTTTTTACAGTAAGAGAAAACCAATATAGATATAACATGAATCAGGTGTATCATATTGATATTAGCTGTGGCAATGATTTCATGAAAGGGATTGAATTGAAAATAAATTTGGCATATAAGGGATTCAATTAATTTGGATACATATTAACTTTACATCCCTAAAGTAGCTTGAAGTTTTAGATATTTATTTTTTGGCAGGCATAATTCATAACGATACCCAATGAAAAATCTGCCACTTGGAAATATCATGATTTTAAGATGAGATGGTCTATTTTTTTTCTTACCTCATCTCATAAAATCTACTTTCAAGAAGAGGCTGAGGTTAACTGTGCTGAAATAAGCTTATGTGAGCTAATCACTGAAAGAAATAGATTCCTAAGGAATGAAGCCAGATATGAAAGTGGGAGAGGAGGCATCTGCTGTCCTCAGTGTGCTGGTATATATCCCTGTGGGAGGCTGAAAAACATCTGTGCTTCATAAAACTCTTCCATGAAAGAATTATGCTTCTTCACCAGACATTTCAGGCTCTTAAAAAAGGATTCATTTAAAAATGAGAGTTTTCCTGTACTAGCATTTAACTTAGCATTTAGCTTATTTTTATGCTGCATTAATTTAAAATTTCCGATAAAGTCGATTTTAAAGATGATGCAAAATTTTGCGAGTATCAAAAACCATATCCTTTTCTTCTAAAGTACTAGGAATGTTAAGTTGGAAGAAAAGAAGAAAAAACTGACATATTTACAAAGAAAAGTCCAGATATAAGGAACAAACAAAAGTCTCAGGGCAATGACCAGGTCTCTGCTGAAATATGTCCTTATTCTTTGTAAAATGCAAATATTCTATAGGGCAAACATCTACTTATGTGTGTTTTGTGCTGCAAAAAACTAATAAAATTTTCAGGAGTGTGAAATCTAGATTTCTAATAATATAAGAGAGTATATAACCCTACACAAAACTCATAGAACAACTGGAGAAATATAATACCATTACCATAATGAGTTATTTACATCACTAAAATGAAAGCAGCATTCAGAGGAACAGAATGGACAAGCAGGAATTCTAGGCTGCTCTGGCGATAACATTAATGGAAGAGTGATTTACCAATTCTCAAACCCTTTGATTGCTTTCCAATGAAGGGACTTGAGGTTTTGTCTTAGATTCATAGGAAGTGAGAAGTTAGAAATTAGGTCCTTAGACAAAGTCAAGACCTCTATAAAACTACTCATAACTCATAGCATATATGTATACATATATGTATACATATATATAATCAGAGCAGCAAAATTCTGTTGAATTGTGCTTTAGATATGAGTCTCCAGGGTTATAATTAAAATGATCTCCACGTTAAGAGGCTTGTAATCAAAATTTATATTGTTCACAGGGATTAAGTATATTCAAAATAAAATGAAAAGAGATGAAAATTTTTTGGCAACAAACAGATCATTCTTCATGATCTTGAAGTAGTAAACTCAAAACTTGTAAAGTAAGACAAGTTCAAGCAAAATGGGATTTCTAAAGATAAAATATCTTTAAACATCAGCTCAGAGTTTCAAATTTTCAGTTGAAAACTCTGCAACGATTCTACTAGAGCAAGGATAACCTCTGTAGAGGCTTATCTAATAAGAAAAATTACTCTTCATTTCCAACAACCATCAATTGCCAATAGCTCCTCATCATGTTTGTACATAAAAGTAACAAACAGTAAGTGGATTTATTGAGGTTTTGTACTTTATTTTTAAGAGCCAATGAAGCACGGAGTAGGGGGGAGGGAGGGTGTAGTACGAAAAGTAAGTAAAGAATTTATGATGAAAACATGTGGTATGTGTAGGATCAAAGCATATAAGCATGCTTAAAATTCTCAAACTAAATGAATAAGAATATTTTTTAAAGTATGATATCATTGAAGAAGACAAAACAAAAATAAGGAAATAGATTTTTAACTGTAAAATAATCTTCTTTAACATATATAGATTAAAAATTAAGAAAAATATGTCAAAAAAATTAAAATTGTAAACATTAAGTCAGCCTAAAGAAAATAACAATCAGCAATGATATCAAATATCTCTATTGTTACAGAAGGAATTTTTTAATTAGATATTTTCTTTATTTATATGTCATACAATATAACTTTTCCCAGGTTCCCCTCCAAAAAATAAATAAAATTAAATTACAAAACAAAAACATACACAAATCCCTGTTCCCTCCCCCCTCCCACTGATCACCAATCCACCCTCTCCTGTTTCCTGGCCCTGGCATTCCCTTACACTGGGGCATAGAACCTTCACAAGGCCAAGGGCCTCTCCTCCCATTGATGACTGACTAGGCCATCCTCTGCTATACATATGCTGCTGGAGCCATGAGTCCCACCATGTGTACTCTTTGGTTGGTGGTTGAGTCCCTGGGAGCTCTGAGGGTACTGGTTAGTTCATATAGTTGTTCGTCCTAAGGGGCTGCAAATCCTTCAGCTCCACTGGTTATTTCTCTAACTCCTTCATTGGGGACCCTGTACTTAGTCCAATGGATGACTGTGAGCCTCTACTTCTGTATTAGTCGGGTACTGTCAGAGCCTCTCTGGAGACAGCTATATCAGGCTCCTGTCAGCCAGCACTTGCTGGTATCTACAATAGTGTCTGGATTTGATGATTGAATATCGGAAAGATTCCCAAGGTGGAGTAGTCTCTGGATTGTCCTTCCTTCAGTCTCTGCTCCATAGTACAGAAGGAAACTTTAAGAATTAGTGGTGTTGATAAAGCTTTCCAAACAAAATAAATATGAAATAATTTAATCCAGAGCCAAAAATGAGTGCCCTGGGAGCACAGTCAGGTTGCCTCAAATTGCATGTTCCTGCATGGTAACAGTTTAATGAAAATTTATTAGCAAATAAAAATCATAAGTCATGACATTTACCCAAATATTGATAAATATTAGTTAGGCTAGTTCCAGCAAAATCTCTACTAGAGGATACTGATTCTATGTGATGACATTCATAGCATTTTTGGCTTTGAACCTACATTCTAAATATATTTCTTTTGTAGTCACAGTGATGGATGTTATCTCAAACAAAGCTGAGCAATAAATGTCTATTTGAGAGGCTAAAATAGCCAAAAATAGTTTCTCTCTGGACCTACAACAATCCAGTGCTTCTATAACACGTAATGTTCCAATTCATCAATTAGACTTAAAGAATGTTTAATGCCAGGACAGTTCTTTTAACTGAAAACTTCAGGTAACAATAAATAGAATTTTCATGTTCCTCTTTTCCCCTCACTGTTCTCTTTCCAACCCAGGCCCCCAACACATATACAGCAGAGGACTGCCTGGGGTCTTGAATCAGTGAGAGAAGTCACACCTAAACCTCAAGAGACTTGAGGCCCCAGGGAGTGGGGAGGTCTGGTGTGGCAGGGACATCCTTGTAGAGACAGGGGAGGTGGTACAAGATGTGGAACAATCAGGGTGCAGACCATGAGGGGGATAATGATTGAATTGTAAAATAAGATTAAAGAATTAAAAAAGCTATAAACAAACAAGCAATAAACAATATATAGATTTTTTTTAAAATTAAATAAACATAACTCCTGTATTAGTCGGGTACTGTCAGAGCCTCTCAGGAGATATCTATGAAGTAGAGTCTCACAACCATCCATTGGACTGACCATAGGATCCCCAGTGAAGGACCTAGAGAATAGTCCCAAGGAGCTGAAGGGTTTGCAGCCCCTTAGGAGGAACAACAATATGAACTAACTAGTACCCCCAGAGTACCCAGGGACTAAACCATCAACCAAAGAGTACACATGGTGGGACTAATGGCTCCAGCAGAGGATAGCCAAGTCAGTCATCAATGGGAGGAGAGTCCCTTGGTCCTGTGAAGGTTCTATACCCTAGGGCCAGTAAGTATGAGAGAGTGGGGTCGCGAGCAGGGGGAGGGAGGAGGAAATGGGTTTGGTTTTTTATTTTTATTTTTATTTTTTTCAGAGGGAAAACTGGGAAATGTGATATCATATGACATGTAAATATAGAAAATGTCTAATAAAAAAAGAAATATAACAAAATGATTTTTAAATATTTAAGCCAAAACCATTATTCCCAATTTCTACATATATGTCAAAAGAAATTAATAAAAATCTTCTATAGCAACAGCTTAGAATCTGGTGGAATAATCACTCACAAAGATAAAATATTTTTGAGTGATAATTTTAATGAGAATAACATGATTTAAATGTTTTAATAAGGTATTTTAGTGGAAATTAGGCCAACCATTCCACAAAGATCACACATTACTTTAAAATAAAACAAAATAACACCAAGATTTAAAAACATTGCTCACTTCTAAAATTATAAATTTATATCTTTAATTTACAATGTAAATAATTCCATGTAAGATGTTCAAAGTCCTTAAATATAACTTTAAAACTTTAAAATGCTGATTGCATATTGACAGTGTTGGCTATTTGCATGGTGAATACTCTTAATCAATATCTTTTATTATTGTGCCTAATTTATAATCTCTAAAAATGTGTTAAATTGGATTTTGCCAGTATAGGAACTAAAAAGGTAGATACAGAAAATGAACTTAGAATTTCTGGCTGCAAATTAATTTTTAAGGGCTTATGCTCTCCAACTACAGAGGGGCACTTACCCAATATACAGTCATGCTTGTTTAGCCAATTGTTCATGATAGTGGACTTTCACAACACTTAAGAAACCACAGCTCTAAATCCTGTCAAATATATTATTTCTTCAAATCCAAGGTTAAGTTTCATTAAGTTGGGAGAATTGGTTAAAATAGTTATTCTTTTAATAACACCAGTTCTAATTTTTATCTCAATTTATCAGTAGTTACTGGATATGGATGTGTAACCCATCACTGGTAGGAATTTATTACACTAACAAATTAAAAATGTTAATAGGTAATTTTTGTTTATATTTGATGGAAAATAAATAGAAATTTAGCTTTCTGTGTAACATATATATAAAAGCAAAAAATGCTCTGGAAGATTCTTCTTTTTTAAATTCAATTATTCTTGTAAAACAGCTATCAAAAGACATAATTATAGGACAAAACCCTTAAGAATATTGATCAATAATTATGATGAAAAACTTTTCAGAGTTGATAATTGGGTGGTGCTTTATAAAGTGGGCTGTATGACTTTGGTGGAAAGACATGGGGAGTACAGTTCAAGAATGACTGACATCATCTAGCTTTTGAATTTATTTTATTTTATTTTATTTTAACACACCAGTTCAGGTTAGAACTATAAGCTTTTAAAATGCTAACACATTTAATCCATTTCTTTATTCCATTCAGTTCAATTCTGTGCTAAACTTAGAATAAACAGTCACAGCTGTCTTTACTTTTCAGAAATTAGAGACTAAGCATTTTCTCGCTAATTTTAAGCCAGGGCAATTAAGGATAAGATATATAACATTTGGTTATCTTGCCCATGCCTCCTCAGTATCTGATGTAATCCTCAAGCTGATGAATATTGAGACAATTGATTTGTCTTTGATGAGGCAAGATTTGGAAAATTGTATTACTTTATTGCATTTAAAAAGCTTGCCCGTACATAGCACCCTAAATGAATAAACTAGTTGCTCTATGACTGTTATGTTATTTAGTAATTACAATTTGCTCATATTTCTACTGGCAGTGAAGATAAGCATTCTCAATGTTCAACATTTCAATCATTTGTAGAGACAATTACAGTGATTCCATATCCCCACAATTTGTAATCATTTACAGATAAACAGAGCAACTCTTCTCTGTAATAAATGAAACTGCTTACATGCAAGCAAAAACAGAAACAAAAACAATCACATTATAGAGTATTTAGGCATTAACAGGCTTGGAAGATGTTGAAGACGGACCTTCCGACTCATGAACAGCTTTGGATTTGGCCTCCTGTTTCTGCTTTACTTTAAAGCATTCAAATTGCACATTTTTAGGATTTCATGCAGGGTAGTGGTGGCGCACGCCTTTAATCCCAGCACTTGGGAGGCAAAGGCAGGTGGATTTCTGAGTTCGAGGCCAGCCTGGTCTACAGAGTGAGTTCCAGGACAGCCAGGGCTACAAAGAGAAACCCTGTCTCAAAAAAATCAATAAATAAAAAATAAATAAAAAATTCATATGCCACATGAAAGAGGAAAAGTTAGAAGTCTTATGGTTTGGATGAGGCCTATTATAGGAAAGCTATTAATTCTTGGTGAAATAAGGTATTTTTAAAAACATTTATTCCCTTTTGACTTGTCTTTTTTTTTTAACCAATCTACGCTGTTACAAGACATTGGTAAATGGAGTGGGATATGATTTGTATCTACAGCCTGTTGTTGAAATATAGAACTCTACATTCCATAAAGGACCATAAAATTTCCCAGTCGTACTTACACAGTGTTTCCTCACTTAAGATACAACCCAACTGGGCCTGTTAATTACTTGGATAGGAGACAGTCTTCGAAACTAATACACCTAAATATATGTTTAAAGAATTCTTACTGTTTCTATGTAAGGACCTTCTACTCCCATACATGTGCTCGTGGACATTACTATGCCTGAATGCATTTTAGGACTATAGCTCAAACGCTATTTTTTTTCTTTCACTTCCCCTCTTCCTGGCAGCTGTTGAGGTTTATACCTTGCCTGCCCTGTTGATCTCCCTCTGATAAAATGGGATTGGGATAGCACTTGAATCCATGCTAATATTCTTTTATGCAAACTTAGAAAATGCCAAATGCCTCCTTTTTTTCTGGTAACAAGAAGAAACAGCATAACATACAGTTAAATCGTTCTGGGAGAAAAGGGAACTTCATTTTCATCCTGGCCTTGCTATCAAGTAGTTAAGTTCTTAAGTAAGTCTCTTATCTAAGGAAGAACTGGAAAACGAGTTGTGAAACCCTAAGGAGATAGGAACTCACAGGAAGACCAACAGAGTCAACTAACCTAGACCCTTGAGGCTCTCAGAGTCTGAACCACCGACCAAAGGACATGTACAGGTTGGACCTAGGCTTTCTCCTTCGTATATAGTAGATGTGCAGCTTGACCTTCATGAAGATCTGGAACAACTGGAACAGGGGCTATCCCAAAAGCTGTTGCTTATACATGGGATCTGTACTAGCTGGGCTGTCCTGTGTTGTCTCAGTTGGAGAGGAAGCCCCTAGACTAGTAGAGACTTGAAGTGCCAGGATCTGGGGGATAACCAAGGGAGGCCCCATCCACTCAGAGGAGAAGGGGATAGAGAATGGGTAAAAGATTGTGGGAGGGGGTGACCTAGAGAGCGGTAGTGAGCAGAATGTAAAGTGAATAAGTTAAAAAAAAAATGAAATTAATTTTAAAATGTAGAATTGCTTTAATGAATATAATACAAAATTAACAGCTTACCATTATTCATTCCAGTACTGCATTTATACTTTAACAAAATATTGTTGTTTTTAATATTTTAAAGAATGAAAATTATTACATGCTAATTCAAGTCCCAGAAGGCTAACTTTGTCTCTTTAATATTCTATAACTTACCAAATAGCAGATTTTCCCTCCTAGATTTTATGTGATCTTTCTCAATAAAAACAAACAAAACACTGAAGAAAAGCCTGAGATTTAATATAGTTATTTATTCACAACTTACACTTCATCCATTTTTGTTGCTGACATATACAAATATTAGTTTACTGAGTTACCATATGATTTTATTAGAAACGTTTTGAAATTTTATAGCCATGTGTATGAAATGCATTGCCTTGTTCTTAAAATTTGAAGAAAATAATTGCCATTATAGAAAGTTTGCATTTTATAATAAAAATAGATAATACAGTAGTGAATTATGTATACCATAAGCTTCAAAACATTAACTCTAGCTCTAGAATTAATCTAAGACCCGAGATTGGAAGAAATCCTGGGAACAGATAAATAACGGCAGCTGCTGTCACTGTTACTGGCACCAAACCAAACTGCAATGCTTACACATAATTAGTCAAGTAACCCCAGACTAATCTTCATCACTATGTCCAAGATCAGAGGCTGTGCGGCTGGGGTGAATAACAAAATATCATGAATACGTTTGAGAGCAGACATTAGAATGTGGTTGATGATTAGGAAGATTCACAGTGGAGCAACAGCTACACACAGGATATAAGTAAATAGAAAGGTCATTTTTTTTTACCTATTTCAGGGGCACTTTCTTTACATGTTTTATGTGTTAGAAATGGCTGGGTGCTGGTGATACAAAAATAACTAGATCCAACATAGCTTATCACAAGGCTCTCTGTATAGTAAAAATGAAGCAGATACACGTAAATCTTAAAGCACATTGTGATAACGTCGCAGTACAACTAAGTGCAAAGTGTAATTAGTAGCCCTAAAAAGAATCACCTGCCCAGGAGAAGCTTCATAAAGGATATATTCTAAGGTTTGGAACTTTGAAGAACAAAAGTTTCCCAAGAAGAAGAAGAAGAAGAAGAAGAAGAAGAAGAAGAAGAAGAAGAAGAAGAAGAAGAAGAACAACAACAACAACAACAACAACAACAACAACAACAACAACAAGAAGAAGAACAAGAAGAAGAAGATGTTGTTAAAGGTTGTACAGACAGAAAAGCACACTGGAAAGAAAGAGAAAGGAAGAACAGACAATCTAAATTATATACTTTGCCGGTAGATTTTTTGATGGCAAGAGAGAAAAAAAGGTGTGAAAGGACTGTGCCTTGGATTCTTTTTCTATTATTATAAAATACTATGAGTAAAGCACTTTGAGGATTTTGGGCTATTGTTAGAAAGTCACAACAGAGGTAAATTACAGGACATCAGTATTTATGGACAAAGCGCAATGAAGTTTTATTTGCCAGTGCTTAGCAGTCTTTTTCAAGTTATGTAACCCAGGTCTACAAATAATTAAGATGAGTCTCCCAACATATACTAATGAAATAAAGACAATAATCCAGTTATGGCCAGAGGTACAATATCCCAGGTGATTTTATAAATTTGAAAATTGTTAACAATAACCATCAGATTTAGGTATCCCAGATTTTTAAATCCATATACACAACAAATATTTATAATGAGTTATATAATAGATATGAAAAAGTTTGAGAAATTAATTCCAGGTCTATTTAGTAGTGTTTGAGACTGTTTCTGCTATCCCTGGAGTATACAGTCAGCGGCATATACAGCACAAATTTTATAGTATGTGAATACTGACTATACAGTAAATGATGAGAAGAAATTAAGAGGAAAAGCTACCTTCATAGACTTTAACAAGTCACTCTAATTTGCAATAGCAATGAAGAAATCTGTTTGATTCAGAACTTGCTATTTTCTATAAATATCCTTAAATATGGCAAACAGTGACAGGCTCATGTAAAACAAATAAGCAAAGTAAAACTAAGTTATAGCAAAGACACAGGCTGCAATGACTGTATAATTAATATAGAATTTCCATGTTAATTCTAATCTCCTCACTTCTACAAGTTCTATCTAAATGGATCCATTATCAGAAAACATGGTGTGACAGGAAAAGTTACAGACATGATGTCTCCTCTGGACTCAAGTGGTGGAAGCATGATTCTAAGTGATGAATTTCTAGACAAGAGAGGAATCCTAATGGATTATAATCATAATGAATTGAGTACAAATGGTTATCTCAAAACCAAAGTAAAACATTAATATGTCTTTTCTCCACTTAAAGTAACCTGTTCATAAATTATTGCTGAGGTAATATGGATAAATATAATCTCATGAGATACAAAGCACTATATGCAATTCTTATACATTTAAGCATATAGTTTCAAAGTCAGTTGCAATTTACAAGTGGCACAGTCATATATGTAAAGCATCTTCTATATACTAGATAAATAATGAAAAGGTTAATTCAAAGTATAATAAAAGAATATTATTCCATTTACTTTCTGAATAAAAGTAACCTAGAAGATTACTGTTCATCATAAGCTTCCATATCATAGTCAGTCACTGAGAAAAGTCAGTTAGGACAGGGACTCCAACAAGAACTTGCAGCAGAACTATAAAGCAGTACTCTTTGTTGAATCATTCATTGTCTCGTGTTTATTTAATTTTCACATGCAGTCCAGGATTGCACATCAAAACATGGCACAGCCTTATATTTGGTGGGCCCAACTACAATCAAGACAAGCCTTCCCCCAAGCAGACACAGGCAAATCTGATTTAAGAATTCTACAGTTGAAGCGTCTCCTCTCAGATGATTCTCAGCTGTGACAAGTTGACAATAAATGATAATCAAGTCAAACAAACTTCATGGCAAAAATAAAATAACATACTTTTAAAAAAACAGGAAAATTGAGGATGCTGATTATATTACAGATGATTATTACTTTTTGACCTTAAACAAGATAATTGACTTCTGTTATTGCCCCTCTTTTGTGAGTAAAATGATAGAAAATCCATATTATCCATTCTCTACAAAGGATAGAAAGTATGTACGATCTTGATCTTGCAAAATTCTGCTCCCATGAGCTACAAATTGTGATTTTACATTGTTAATAGTGAAAATAAACAGTGCTTTAAAAATTCCACCTGCTATATTCTATGTGACAAAGCAAAAGCATAGCTCAAAGCTCCCCAAGAACCAAGAAAAAACATAAATAATGCAAAATAATCCAGATAGTAGTTACTTTGAGATGGTAGGATTTGTGAAAATAGGAAACTGTGTATCTGCCAATAGCATTTACATGCAAATATTTTCTCTAAACACTGCCCACGAAAGTCCATATTTATCTTGATGTGAGCCATATGATCATGACCATGATCCCTCAGTTATGTTTATAAAATGACATTAAAGTGTCTATATTCACTTTTTTATTCTCATTGCTTTTTTCTGGTTGGTAAATCATATTATCAAAGTTTGATTTTCTCCTGATATTGCTTGATGCTATTTCATTATTTAAGAAGTTTTATCATTCTTTATTACTTGACAGCTTTCCTCCTTTTATTACAGTAAAAATTGTTCTTTCCAACACTATTATGAAATCTCTCATAGTAAATTTGAGAATGAATGAATTATAAAATATAGGAAAAATCACTCAATAAAGAAATGTGTGTTAATTTCCATAACACTTTTTAATTGTCAATAAAATTATTAATTATATACACTCATATATATGTATTATATACATATACATATACATATATATATATATATATAGAGAGAGAGAGAGAGAGAGAGAGAGAGAGTTGTTCAATTTCTCTCTTTCAATCTTTCTATAATAATCATGACCCTAGTCTTGCATAAATGGATTACTTACTTTTAGAAGACAAAGTTCAAAAAAATTCAAGTACAAAATTCAAAAGGAAATAAGAGGAGTTTCCTTTTTATTTGAACTAAATATCTTGTCTTTGTGTTACCTATTTTTTTAAAAAATCAAAATATCAAAGTATATGGCTACAAAAGTATATATGCCTACATTTTGAATTGACTAACTTTAACTATTAACAAATACATTATATCCTATATTGATCATATATATTCTGTGGTAAGATCATGAAAACCCAGTCTCAGAAACTTACAAAGAAACAATACAGGAATTTTTAGCTTCACTTCACGTGGTGGATGGTAGGTCTACTAAGTTGTTTCTTTAGTCTAACCAAAATAGCACATCTAGACATATAACTCTTTAACTGCCTCTCCTAATCCCATTTTAGTGTTTTTATTCAAAGTATATCTTTAATGTAATTACTAACTGACAGAGTGATGTGGGAAAAATGATTGCTGAAACATGAAAACAAGCATTTTCCAGTTTCACCTAAGCTTTCAAAGTATAAAATTGAACAGAACAGCCACTAAAGAATCACAAAGTGCTTGTCCAATAACTTATGTCCATTATCATACTCTGACAACTAGGATTTATAACAAAGAATTGTCATTTGAGAGGCTAAAGTGTGAATCCTAAAAGAGAATATAAAGTTCACTATAGGGAGGGAGCAGTTTTCAAAGAACAGCAGTGATGATTTTCTAGTAGTAATGCTCTGTTCATAGAGCCATTTATTTAAAAAGATAGCCATCCTGCCCTAAGTGAACAACCTGCACACCACAAGCATTATATTTGTAATGGACAACAGTTGTGATTATATGCTTATTCACAGGATACTAAGTGAATCCACACTCAATAGAGCTCAATGGAAGAGGAGGAATGGGATAGGAGGGTTACAGACGGAAAAACAGAAAAAGGGATAATATTTGTAATGTAAATAAATAAAAACATCCAATTAATAACCAAAAAACCAAAAACTATAAAGTGAAAAAGTAGTTTAAAATATCTTTTACACTAAGATAACTATAAATTAACAAAATTGGTGTTATGTATTTAAAAATTAGGTAAAATCAAAATGAAAACAAAAAATAAGAAAATACTTTTGATATAGTAAATATTTCTGTTTCTAAATATGGAACAAAGGAAGAAAATGAATGTAAATTAACATTTCTATCTCATGTTTCATATTAAAGAGCTCCTGTGTCTTTGTTACTTTCAGCAATCTGGGAATGTTGAGACATGACTACAAAAAAAAAAAGAAATACTTATGCCTATCTCATTTTCCCACATTATTTTCATTCCCTGTTCACACCCTTCTAATAGCTACACACAGATATCAAATTAAACAAAGGAAAAAGCACAAAGACTAGTATCAAAATAGTTCCACCCATAATCTGTCCATTTAATTAGTTTTTTTTTTCACCAAAGAAACTGTGAATAACATAAGGAAAAGACCAATAGAAAAAATACTGAGTACTACCTCTAGTCTGCATTTGGCAATAATACTTTATGTCAATTTACTTTCAAAAGCATCAGGTGGGGGCTAACAGTTGTGGCTGTTGTTTATAGGTGTTTTTTTTCTATTGGTTATTTTATTTATTTACATTTCAAATGTTATCCCCCTTCCCAGTTTACCCTGCACAAACTCTCTATTCCTTTCCCCTCCCTCTGCCTCTATAAGGGTGCTTTAAAATTAGCAGTCTTATTTTTAATAGCCCAAAACTGGAAGCCACCCAGATATCCCTCAATTGAAGCATGGATACAGAAAATGTGGTTCATTCGAACAACGCAATGCTATTCAGCTATTAAAAATGAGGACATCATGAATTTTGCAGGCAAATGGCTGGAACTAGAAAATATTATCCTGAATGAGGTAATTCAGACACAAAAGGATTCACTAATAAGTGGATATTAGCCATAGAATAAAGAATACCCATGATGCACTCCACAGACCAAAAAAAGTTAAACAAGAAGGGTGGTCCATGAGAGGATGCTTCAATCATACTTAGAAGGGAGAACAAAATAATCATGGTAGGCAGAGGGAGTAAAAAAACTAGGTATGAGAGGAGAGGGAAGGGGAAAAGGGAGAATAATCAGGTATGGAGGAAAGGAAGATAGGAGAAAGGCCCAGAGGACCAGGAAAATGAAGGGAATTTTGAAACTTTCAGGGTTGTGGGGCTGGCAGGAACCTCTAGAAAGACCCAGAGACCTAGGATGTGTAAGAGGCTCCTGTGATCTTAGCCAAAATATCTAATAGTAGGGCTATGGATCCTGAAGAGACCACCTGCAATAGTCAGACATGACCCCCAGTGGAAGGATGGGGCCACCAATCCACATACAAAACTTTGGACCCCAAATCGCTTCTGTCTAAGAGAAATGAATGGAGAAAAATAGAGCAGAGACTGAAGGAATAGCCAATAAGTGGCAGGCCCAACTGGGGATTTATCACATAGGGGGCACCAATCCCTGACATTATTACTGATGCTATTTTCTCTTGTAGATAGGAGCCTAGCATGGCTGTCCTCTGAAAGTCTATATCAGCAACTGGGGGAGATAGATGTAGATACAGTCAAGCATTGGACTGAGGTCTGGGACCCATTTGGAAGAGTTAGGGGGAGTATTGAAAGATCTGAAGGAGATGGCAACTCTGTAGAATGACCTACAGTCTCAACTTACCTGGATCCCTGGGAGCTCTCAAAGACTGAGCCACCACCAAGTGATTATACATGGGTTGGTCCAAAGCCCCTGGCACATATGTAACAAAGAGCTGCCTTGTCTAGCCTCATGGGGAGATATGCCTGCCTAATCCTGTAGAGACTTGATGACTCAGAATGGGAGGATACACAGGGAGGGAGGCACTCTCTCAAAAGTTAAGGAGAGGGAGGTGAGGAGAAGAATTCTGAGAAGGAGGTGGGGACTAAACTGAGAATTTAAATAAATAAAAGAAGATCCAGTAACAGGCCCAAAGTGGGATCCAGTTCAAGGGGACATCCCAATGCCTGACACTATTACTGAGGGTATGCAGCACTCTCCAAAAGGGACCTATCTTGACTGCCCTCCAAAGGACCCAGCAAGCAGCTGAAAGAGTCAGATGCAAATATTTACACTCAACAAATGGACAGAGGCCGCTGACCCCTATTGTTGAATTAGGGAAGGTTGAAAGAAGCTGAGGAGAAGGGTGACCCCGTAGGAGGACCAGCAGTCTCAATTAATCTGGACCCTTGAGATCTCTCAAACACTGGACCACCAACCAGGCAGTGTATACCAGCTGATATGAGGCCCCCAACACACACATAGTAGAGGACTTCCAGGTCTGTGTTCATTCAGAGATGATGCACCTAACCCTCAAGATACTGGAGACCCCAGGGAGTTTAATTTCTCTGTGACTTCCTGTATAGTGTTAAATAAAATATTGAGAACATGCATTGTTTTTTTGTCCCTCATGTTTAAAAAGCCTCAACATTTTACTGTAAAGCATATTGTTAATTAAACTTTAGCTTGACATATATGGCATTTATCATGTTTTAATACATTTCTATACCTAACTGGTTAAGAATATATTATAAATTATTTAATCTTTGATTTTTGAATCCATTAAAATAATGGATTTTATTATTCAGTATATAAGAATGTATAATATATTCATTGATATGTGTATAGTGAACCAACTGCACATCCTTGGGATGATATCATTTGATTACAGTGTATGAATCTCATAGTACACTGTTAAATTCAATTTACAAATATTTTGCTGAGGATTTTATGTCTTTATTCTTCCAGAATATTTGCCTGTAATGATGTTAATGGAGGCATCACACTTTCTTTTTTTTTTTTGTTGGCATGGGGAGGGGAGTTAAGAGGATAGCAGAGAAAGAGAAAGGCAGAGAAAGGCAGAGAGAAGGAGAGAGTAGAGAAGTAGGGGCCAGCTATGACCCCTACTTCTTGGAAAGAGGGGTGAAGGGAATGGGGAGACAGGGGGAGTAAGGGGGTAAGAGACAAGTTGGAGAAGCAGGAGTAAGAGATGGCATCATATTTTCTGGTTTCAAAATAAGCACATCTAAAGATAATAGTGGAAAATTTAAATTAGAAAAACGAGACAAATAAATCAATGGGACTCATTCCGATGGATGGCTGTGAGCCTCTACTTTTGTATTAGTCAGGTACTGTCAGAGCCTCTCAGGAGACAGTTATATCAGGCTCCTGTCATCCAACACTTGCTGGCATCCACAATAGTGTCTAGATTTGATGACTGAATATGGGAAGGATTCCCAGGTGGAGCAGACTCTGAATTGTCCTTCCTTCAGTCTCTGCTCCATAGTTAGTCTCTACAACTCCTTCCATGGGTATTTTGTTCCCCCTTTTAAGAAGGAACGAAGTATCCACATTTTGGTCTTCCTTCTTGAGTTTCTTATGGTTTGTGGTTTGTATTAATACAGAAGTAGAGGCTCACAGCCATCCATTGGACTGAGTACAGGGTCCCCAATGAAGGAGCTAGAGAAAGGACCCAAGGAGCTGAAGGGTTTTCAGCCCCTTAGGACGAACAACCATATGAACTACCTAGTACCCTCAGAGCTCCCAGGGACTCAACCACCAATCAAAGAGTACAAATGGCCCCATGGCTCCAGCAGCATGCATATAGCAGAGCATGGCCAAGTCAGTCATCAATGGGAGGAGAGGACCTTGGCCCTGTGAAAGTTCTATGCCCCAGTGTCGGGGAATGCCAATTCCAGTAAGCAGGAAGGGGTGGGAGGGTGAGCAGGGGAAAGGGGGAGGCAACAGGGGATTGTTTTAGTTTTTGTTTATTTTATTTTACTTATTTGGGGGGAGGGGAACCTGGGAAAGGAGATATTGTAAAGAAAGAAAACATCTAATTTTAAAAAAAACAAAGACAGATGGAATGAAACAAAAAATAAATAAACCAATGGAAATAGTGATCATATAACATTTTGTATGTCATGTTAACAAATCATTGGCAAGGTCTTCTAGAAGATACAAGAGCCAAGGAAAAGTTTCTTTATTTCTATATGTAAAATGACTTAACTGGAACCTTAACACAAAACATTTACAAATAATTATTTCAGATGGCTTAAATATACAAACATAATTAATGAAAATATAGAATTTCTAAAAGAAAACTGGCTGTACATCTTGTATCAGATAGTCTATGTAAACTCATATTTGATGTAAATATCCTGAGAGAAAAATAATAATCCGTGAATGGCTGCCTTTCATTACTTCTTGAAAAAAATGAAGATCCAATATTTACCAATACTTAGGATATAGTCATAAATGTCTTCAACTAAAATGCTACAAATATGTCTAGTACTCTTTTTGAAGAAATAATATGGCTTTGCATTGCAATTATATTTCTTTATGTCTATATATTGGGCTGATTTTACAAGGCTACTTTATTGTATGATAGCCTGTTTGTGAAGGTGTTCCAGCTATTCTAACTTACTGAAGCTAACAGAAATATGGACAAAATATATTCATATAATAGTCATTATTTTAAGCACTGAGAATACACAAAGAACACAATATAAAATAATTTTATGGAGCATATAGCCTAATGATAAAAGCAACACACACAAAGACTATTTTAACTATTTTCTGCTTTGAAATATGTTTGAGCTCTTAAAACTCATTACATAAAGATGTGTTATTATAAAGTAATAAGTCACACAATCTTCATTCTCATCATTGGTCTTCACTATGTAGATTAGTGTCTTTACTGATTTACCTGCAAACCACTTTAATCCATTCCATTACTTGTTATCCCCTTTACCAGATTTTTTTCTTTTAGTGAATCACAGCCACAGTTTTAAGCAACTGTGACCTACCTAGCTTTATGTTTCTTACCTCTTTCCTAAATACCCCATCACTCTTGCTTGTCCTATTTTTCCTTCTTGATTTTATAATACCAATTAATTAAATATATTACCACTCTGATTGAATTCTCATATGTAAAACCTTTAACACTATCTGGAATGGATTTCTAAGATCATCTAATGTAATTTCCTTTTATACCAGGGAAAATTAAACCTCAGAAAATGAATGATTGACTTCCAGTCATCCCAGAAACAAAAGCAGCATGAAACTAAATGTTTGACCTATAGTGAAGAATTTTCCAATCTACAAAACTACTAGTGCAAGTTTGTTTTATGTTTTTATGCTAGTTTCAAACAATAAGGTACAAGTTCTAAATGCCTTATCCTATGACGATCTTATTCTTGGGTTAAAAAGCATAGTGATTTCTTTTAATATTCCCCATTTAGAGAATGTATTGGGAAAGATATGGAGAGGGGGAAGATGTAATGAAAAATTGAACAGGTAAAATTCTCAAAGAGCCTTTAATCTCAGAACTTGGGAGGCAGGGGCAGGCCGATTTCTGAGTTCAAGGCCAGCCTGGTCTACAGAGTGAGTTCCAGGACAAAGAAACAGAAAAAATCCTGTCTCAAAAAACAAAGCAAAACAGAACAGCAACAAAAAAACTCTCAAAGAATTTTTAAAAATTAAAAAAAATTATTTAGCATGTCTGGGCTAATTAACTATCAACTGACCATTTTAAGATTTCCCCTTTTACTTACTAAGATGTTATTCTTTCAACACATCTTTGAAGAGTCTTTCTTGAGAAAATTACCAAAGATTAAATGGTGCTTTTAAACACTTAAATGTGCTTTTGTCTTCCTTGTGAAAGATCCTAAAACAAAAGATGCCATGTGGTAAATTTTAAAACACTTGTGGAGGCTCATAGAGCTGAGAAGAGAAAAGTGACATGAGTGGGGTGGAATGATTCATAAGAGAAAGAAGACATTGACATCCTAGTGATATGATTTGATTTTAGTAATAGAAATAACTATTTCTATTATTTTATTTGTGAATAATTTCTATCAATTTTTATTAGTGAATAAAAATTAGGGAGAAAGGAATACTGGTAAGAAGAAAGAAGAAGGCCTTTTTGACAGGAGAGAGGAAAGGAGAGAGATCTGTTTATGGGCCTGATAGGTTATAGCTAGCCACATGGCTTGATGGGGTAAGATGTTTGTGTTACCCTAGATGACCTAGTAGAAAGTCTGCCCAATTAAGAACTAAGCTATGAAATAATAAAAGTTCTCTGTGTGGTTGGGGAACTACTTGACAAAATATGACTGATTATAATGGTTTTAATTTTCAGCATTTAGTAATAGATACAGAATATTTAGATACAGAATATTAACAGTCTATTAATAGTCATTTGATTTATAATTGGTGCTCAATTTAAGGTGATTAGAACACAGGCTAATGGCCTGAAAACACCCAGTTAAATAGTGGGGAAAAAGTCAGGGTAGCCAGACAAGAGGCCTAGTTTGAAAAAATAAAAGCAGACAAAAGACTGAAGACTGTGACTTCTCCCAAGCACAACATGGATAAAAACATGGTAGAGAGATCTAGGCCTGAAGCTACACAGTCTGAAGCAATACAGAAGAGCAGCCAGTTGAAAAGACATGGCTGTTGTTAGCAGAAAACAGGACCAGGAACCCTCAGCTAACTGGATGGTTAGGGCTGGGTATACAACAGCACAAGATACAAAATAAAGAGCCCTAGGTATCTGAACTGTTAAGGTATTAAGTTTAAAATTATTAAATTGAAGTCCTCAGGGAGGCAGTCAGAAATTAAAAGGAAAAATATTTTCCATGTTATATAAAAAAAAACACTACAGCACAAAGTATTTGGATCTTAGAATGTTTCATTTTAGTTGTTGTTAGCCTGGAGCTAGTTATAATATCTTCAACAATAATCACAGCTTTCCATACCCTCTCTAAAAAAATTTAGAATAAAACACACTTCGGTAAAGTGAGACTGAGAAATGTAATGCTGAATTACAAGCAATAAAAATAGAGTAAGGAAAAAGACTCTTTCCATTAGGAAATTGATGGCACCAGAAACTCAGTACTTTGCCTATGAGATTTTTGTCAGCTCTTTCTGCTACTGGCCCATCAATGCAGTGCACCAACACCTAAATTACAAGGACTAATAGAAAAAAGTTTGTTGCTACAGCATGAGATAAAACAGCTGGCCAAGAAAACATAAAATATTCCTATTTCTTTGTTTGACTTTTTTTGTTTGAATACTTTTGTTTTTTGCTAATAGGTTATAGAAAGTATATTTTTACTGTTTGACATTACTAAAACATAGGCCATTTTTAAATATTTTAAGTAAATTCAGAATAGCACTATAGTTTAAATTTGTTTTCTAAATTAAAGAGTTACAATGATTTGGAATTGAGATGAAATATTTGAAATTGGTGGTGGCGGTGGCTCATGCCTTAAAGTCCAGCATAGAGGAGACAGAGTCAGGCAGATTTCTGTAAACCCTAGACCAACATTGTCTACACAATGAAGTCAAGGTTAAATTCCCTGTCAGTAAGATAAGGTCACTTACAAAGAGTCTAAAAATCCAAAAATACTATAAAATACAAAATGACATTTTTTTCTTAAAGGTATTATATGTTTTGCTTACTGATAAATATTTCCTTAGTAATCTAAAAGATAAAGGCATGTCAACCTTAAATTTACATTTTAAAAGAAGGAACATTGGCGTACTTAACCACATAAGGTATGTTTATAATTTCAATCTAAAAGATAATGCTTTTTCGGGTGCTAAAATGAACGTTTGGAAAGATATATTCTGCTAGTCATTATAAAGACCCATATTTAGGAATGGGATAGGGTTGTTTGCTTTTTTCCCTAGGAGAATAAAACCATCCAACTAAGAAATCCAGAGACAACTAGACAAGAGAATAAAAAATAATATTGTTAAGCTTAATAACTGTATTGGATGTTAATTATCAAATTGTCAATATAGAATACAAATGCCTTTTGTGAAAAGAGATAAATAAAATAAACACACATATAGAGACAATGTGATATTGTTTTAAATTTAACAAGACAAAGGATTAATGCCAATTAAGGTCTAAATATGAAATGCCACCATAGTATCCAACTGGAAACACTGACAGATAATGGTCTAGTTTATAATGGCAAGGATTGGAGACTTACTACACATGTTAAGTAGGGTGTTAATGCTACTCTGTACAGCTAGCCCATTTCCTTGGAAAGTAGGTGATATCACAAGAAAGCTGATGGAAACTCTGCCTAGTGTGAATACATAGCCCAGGCTGAGACATTTGAGCAGATAAAATATGTTTGTGGGTATGATGGATATAAGATGAAAAGGGGTTAAAATAAAGTTGAATACAGGGAAGAATATTAATTTGGATAATAAAATCAGAAATGAAAAAGGAAACAACACCCAGATGTCCCTGAACAGATGTATGGATAAAGAAAATGTGGTACATTTATAAATGGAATAATACTCAGTTATTAAAAACAATGAATTCAGGAAATTCTTAGGCAAATGGATGGAATAGAAAATATCATCCTGAGTGAAGTAACCCAGTCACAAAAGAACACACTTGGCATGCACTTACTGATAAGTGGATATTAGTCCAAAAGCTCAGAATACCCAAGATACAATTCACAGACCACATGAAGCTCAAGAAGATGGAAGACCAAAGTGTTCATGCTTCAGGCCTTCTTAGAAATAAGAACAAAATACTCACAGGAGCAAATATGGAGACAAATTGTAGAGCACAGACTGAAGGGAAGGTCATCGAGAGACTGCCCCACCTGGGGATCAATCCCATATACAGTCACCAAACCCAGACATTATTGTAGATTCCAAGAAGTACTTGCTGACAGAAGCCTGATATAGTTGTCTCCTGAGAGGCTCTGCCAGAGCCTGACAAATATAGAGACAGATGCAACCATTGGACTGAGCATAGGGTCCCCAGTGGAGGAGTTAGAGAACTTACTAAAGAAGTTGAAGGAGTTTGCAACCCCATAGGAAGAACAATATCAACCAATCAGATGCCCCAGAGCTCCCAGGGACTAAAGCACCGATCAAGGAGTATGTATGGAGGGACTCATGGCTATTAAATGGTAATTGTGATATTGTAAGTAGTCTTTGAGAGAAGTCAAAGTGGAGCAGTCCTGGATTAAATGGGGGCTTCTAGACAAATGTATGTTAAGTTGGGAGACAGAGTTTACGATTAGGTTATCAGGAAAGAAAAAAAGGCTTTCAATTCAATTCAAAATAATAAGGACCAGATTTGATAGAGAGGGACTTACTGTAGATCTTGACAACAAACAAGAGGAAAAGGAAAAATCAAAAGGACTGAATGGTTAATGTATAATGCTAAACACTCTATTGAAACAACTCTGGACCTGACTGGTACATGTGTATGTATCTATCAAGAACTTAACTATGTATACCCAATAGATCCTGTTAGATACAGACTCCTTAAGACTCATCCTTTTAGATGGTATGGAAGGAGGTTAGTGTTGCAACTTTGGTTACAATCCAAACTACCTTAAGAAAGATAGATGCCTTTTACTTGCTCAAACAAAGAACAAAGGATCTCTCTTAACTGATATGTTTTCCTTACATATTCCATACATATATTAATGCAAACTGCATATCACTTATTAAAGCTTGTATATTCACAGAGAATAACAAGGAAGCAGTCCTAGCATGGTACAAAGTCAGGCATGCTGGGAAGCCTGATCCTGCCTCAAACTGCTTTGATGCTGTTTCCTCAGAATAATTTTTTCAACAAGGGCTTCAAGGAGGACTGATGACACCAGATGACCTTGGTTTTTCTGGCCTTATTGACTGATCCAGTTAGGACTACATATAAGCCTGGAATTTCCCAGAGTTAAGCTGTATCAATGATACAGCTAGCTCTCCCAGGACTTGGCCAATATCCCATATATACTGTCACCCTTCACCCCTAAAGAGCGAGAAGCAATTTTTAAAAAGGCCATTTTCCAATTCCGTTAAAATGGTTAAATGGTTTTGGTCATTTTATGAGTTATGAATGTTTGTTCTCATTTAAGTGGACAGTCACATGTTATTAATGGTCTTTATCATAGAGAAAACAAGGAATAGGAAATTAGACTCAGGTATTTCTTTCTTTCCTTTTCTCTATCATGTTTTATTTCATAAGAGGAGAGTAATTGAAAAGAAAATGGGGGATATTGGAATAATATAGGATAATAGAATTAAAGGATAGTCTATTGAATATACTCCTCAATTTAGAAATATTGCTATTCAAAAATTACTTTATTTTTGTTTATTTTGGTATTTAATGTCATATTTTGATACAGGTTGGAGGTTTTTGTTGATACAAATATTTATATACTGATACAAAATTTAAGATAAAATTTAAATATAAAATGTACACATGTTCCAAGTCTTTTAAGTTGTTGGATTTAAGCAACTCAATTGAAATTGCAATTTTTCGTTGCAGTCCTTGTAACATAACTATTACAATCAATTTAGAACATTTAATAAAAACGTATTAGTAAGCAATTCTTGACATCAGCAATAGTATCAGGGTTTGGTGTCTGCAGATGGGATGGATCTCTAGGTCTGGTGGCATCTGGATGGTCTTTCCTTCAGTCTCTATTTTAATTTTTGTCCCTGTCTTGCCTTTGTACAGGAACATTTCTGGGTTAAAATTTTTGAAATACGTGGGAAGCCCCATCGCTGAACATCTTCAGGAATTTAATGTGCATGCCAGTATTTATTGGATACAACAAACAAGCACAACATAAAGAGTTGTTACAATGAGTGCAGAAAATGTAAATAACTGCTGTGGATCCATATTAAAGAAGAATTAATTTTATTTTTGCCTTCTTTGTTTATTTGTTTGTTAGAATGGTCTAATCAAAATGAACCTGGCTTTAAACTTGCTGAACTTTGCTTTAAACTTTCTCTATCTTTTACCCATGTGCTTGTATTATAGGCATACATAACCACACAATGTTTACAAACACAAATGGAATAGAGAAAAGGTAAGTAAACAAAAATTCTCTTTAATAAACTGCTTAAGGCAAGGAACTTCCCAAGACCATTAAGGAGAAATAATAATAATAGCCCACAAAGAAATAAACAAGCTAGACACAGGTGAAGTCCGAATGAGGCAGAGAAAAGAGGAAACAGGAGATTAGAAGACATTGCCAAAATTTGTGTGAGGCCAAGCAGAGTATTTGAATCAGAAAACCAGAGAAGCTGAATCTAATAATTCAGCTTGGAAGATTAGATTTTAAGTAGGCTAGGAACTTCCAGGCATACACCTTGGGATGATGAGACAGAGAAGGAAATGTTCTGGGCATAGCCCAAGCTACAAACTCACACTATTTGAATATAGCTCTCATCTCATCACCTAATGATGGTCACATTGACCATTATGTGTATCACACTTAATATTTAAGGATTTCACTCCGAGAATTATGAAACTACTTCCTGCATATCGCTTTCTTTTAACTTTAGAAATTCTTTTCTGTAATCTAAAATTCTGGTGATTATTTTTTCCCACAAAACCTGTATTTTTAACAATATTATTTGTCATTTTTATTGGTTATTTTATTTATTGATATCTCAAATGTTATCTTGCTTCCCACTTTCCTCTCCACAAGCCCCCTATCCCCTCCTCCCTCCCCTTTTTCCTCTATGAGAATACACCTGCAACTGCCCTCCCACTCCTGCCTCAGTGGCCTAGCATTTCCCTATCCTGGGTCATCAGGCCTCCACAGGATCAAGAGGCTCTCCTCCCACTGATGCCAGATAAGGCAATCCTCTGCTACATATCCAGCTGGAGCCATGAGTACCCCGCTGTGTACACTTTAGATGATGGTTTAGTCCATGGGAGCTTTGGGAGGTCTGGTTGGTTGATATTGTTGCTCTTCCTATGAGGATGCAAACCCCTTCAGTTTCTTCAGTTCTTCCCCTAACTTCCCCATTGGGGTCTCCATGTTCAGTCCAATGCTTAGCTGTGTACATCTGCATCTGTATTGGCCTGGCTCTGGCAGAGCCTCTCAGGGGAAGCTATACTGGACTCCTGTCAGTAAGCACTTATTGGCATCATCAATAGTGTCTGGAATCTTGTCAGCAGATGGGATGGATTCCTAGGTGGTGCCAACTCTGGATGTGCTTTCCTTCAATTTCTGCTCCACTCTTTGTCCCTGCATTTCATTTTGACAAGAGGAATTCTGGATTAATATTTTTGCTGTGGGTGGCCCCATTTCTCAGCTGGAGGCTGTGCCTATCCACTGGATATGGTCTCTACAGGTTCTATCTCCTGTTTGTTGGGTATTTCAGCTAATGTCATCTCTGTTGGGTCCTGGGAACCTCTTGGGTAGCTGGTATCTGGGAGTTTCTGGTTGCTACCACCAGTTCCCCCCATTGATACACACCTAATTTCAAATTCCTGACCCTCTGTACTTCTCCTACATCTCCTTCCATATCAAAACTGGCCCCCCTTTACCCCTCCTCCTCCTCTCTTCTTCCCAGATCCATCTCTCCCTCTACTTTCCAGAAATGACTTTTCTGAAAACTTACTTCATGTATTTTATGTGATAAGTTTTCAAAAATTCATTTAAGAATTTCTTTTCAAGAATGGTACTACTGTGTGAAGTCAGATATGAGGATGTTAAAGAATTTTGATATAGCATAGGCTTGTATAGCAACAATTTTGAGGTAGTTATGTTTTTTTGATCAGCATTGGTAAACATAATGAATTCTAACAGTACATGAAACTCTCTTTATTAGAATTTCAAACTAATCCATTGGTTTTGTGACTCTACCCTACCAATTAAATTCACTCAATTCACATATTAGTATAAATTTCCTTCTTTGTGTGACATCCTTAACCCTAATTCTAGTGTGATGTGATCAAATACAATTGTATACTAAAAGAGGAAAGCTGCCATTTGTTTGTTAAAATATACAGCCACACACACAAATGAAAAAGAATTCAGAAAGTGATCTAATGACATAGTGCTTTGAAGCATACATTTCTTCAACTGGAAAAAAAAACAGGCCAACTAAGGTGAAATCACACCTGGTTTTACATTAGGCACATTATATATTTTAATAATTTATTTCAGAACTGAATATGTACCAGATGCTGTTTACTTGCTACTTTACAAATTGTGTAGTTTCATAATTTAAGTATTTTAAGTTATTCCATTATTAAGTAGCTAAGAACGTTTTGTAATAGTCAGTGAAAACTTATCCCGGTCTTCTCTGAATTTATTATGATTATCTTGCTAGGTTCCTACTTTAATCATTTAATTATAATGTTAAAATTGTCATGTACTCTGTTATTGTCCCTCCAACTTCTTCAATATACTCTCTTCTCTATCCACCCATCTTGTTAAAATATACTGATTTTTATCTCAATAAACTCTTCTTAGAAAAGCTAAATTATCAAAGAAAATTTGAGAGGAATGTTCAGATATTCCCTGCTTCCACATGTGCACAACCATTCATCAGCAACATAGTCCATCTGGCTCTCTCCTTGTGTTCCCCTCCCCCTCTTGCTTTTTCTTCCTCCCCACTGTGAGAACTAGATCTGTTGTTGCCCACTGCCTGACACCTGCAAGCTGCATGCCCATGAGTTCCCACTCTGAGTTTTGCAATGATAGATAGCAGCAGTGGCATCAAAATGGGGAGCTACTGCACCTTGGTATTATCACCCAGTATACTCAAACTTTCAACTTGATCATCATGTAATGCTTTAGATGTGAAGGCACCAGAATGCCTACAGAAAGTTCAAGGATTACCATTTGACTTCCCTATGGCTCTTTCCCCATGGAGTTCTTCCCAGTAACTCCTCTTGTTTAGGAGGCTAGGCATCCTTGAAACTCTCAATGGCAGCATATGGCCTGGCAGGAGTTTCCCTATAGTGTTTCCCATCTCAAAAGCTCCAGGAAGCCTCTGCATAACAGCAATAGAAAGCAAGCATCCACACAAGAAAATGAAGCACTGTATGGAGAGAAAGAGCTGGAGTCAGATTCAGATGATGAAGTAGCCTGTGACCTGAGCAATATGGAAATCACCTAGGAACTCTGCTAGTACTTCACACAGACTGAGAGGCACAGCAAAGAGAGATGAGAAGAGCAGCAACTGGACACAGAGCACCTGGAGGACTATATGAAGGCAGATCATGGCCTATACTTCAACCACCATAGGTCAGTGGAGCGCCATCTGAGAAGCTCTGCACCAAGCAGAGATGAAGCATGAAGCACTTGTATGGGGACAGTGTTCCCAAGAACCTGGCCATGGAGGCTGCAGTGCAGCTGAGCTTTGACAAGCACTTTGACTGAAGGCAGGTGAAGACCTGTCATTCCCCTGAAGTTCTATGCCCTGGCCAGTGGGAACCTAGGTAATATCTCACAGTTCCTAGCCTTTCCCTCTTCGTATCTCCTGGACATTTTTCAGAGAAAGTGGCCTGTATACCAATATGGTAGATATAGTCTGTCAATCACTTAAAATTGTCTCAGCTCGAGGTCTACTGTTCCCAACACAAGGAATGTTTCACTTGAACTAAATTGATAATTGTATGTATTACATAGGCTGTCAGTTTTCTCTGTAACAATCCAGTTCATTGAAATTATTGCCTAGAGTCACTGCCTAGTGTCTTGGATTTTTAATTTCCTTCTTTAAACCTCTCTGATTGTCATAAAAGGCTTAAGCCACATGTCATTAGTCTTACTTTTTAAAATCAGTTTTCATGCAGTCCATACTAGCTACAAACTCTTAAATCTGTCTGTGTCCTCCTCCCAAATGCTAGCTTACAAATTTGCACTCCCCACACTGGGCTTCTCTCCACATATTTTCTCTGGCTGTTGTGGCTCTTTTGATCCCACTGAAAATGATGCAAATGTTTAGTAAAACAAGTAACATTTGTTACTCAGCTAGGTGTCAGCCTACATGCTCTATAAAAGACCTGAGAGTAAATTCTTTGAGCTATGCAGGCTGTGTTGTCTATCATAACTGCTGTTTTCATAGCATAAAAACAGCCACAGATACTGAATAAACAAGTGAATGTGACTGTGTCAATAAAACTTTATTTGTTAAAACAAAATAAAACAAACAAAGAAAACCAGAAACCAACCAAAAACAAAACCAATATAGTCCACCTGAATTGTATATTTCTTACAATTAATAACTCTATTGGCTCATGGATATCATCTAAGTTAAGAATTCACATCAAAAAATCATTGTTGCTGTTGTACATCATATAAATTTGGACAAATAGATGATAAAGAAAATAACATCATACAGTATACTTTAACTGTCCTGATACTAGTCAAAGTTCTACTTATTACATATCCTTTCCTGCATCAACACTTTAGCCATTCATTTCTTCCTTAGTAAGAGTTACATCTATACTTGTTTATTTTATAGATTGTCATATAGTTGAAAGTCACACCTTGTAGAGCCTTTTCTTTCTTTTTTTTTTATGTTTCTTTTCTTTTGATAGGTTCGTAGTTCATTTAACTGCTGAGTAATATTGTTAAGAGACAGATAATTGCCTTTTCCAAAATAATCTCTTCTTCCTTTTAATGCTATTTATTATGTTATATTTGACATGGCCTTATCTCTTTTAGAATTTTGAAATCTAAATTCATAGTATAACTTTGTGGTTTTCTGTTTTAGTGTAAAGAGGTTTTCTGTGTGTCTCCTTTATGTGTATGGTGTATGTGTTTATATTTGTCACATATATGTGCTTACCAGTACCTACTGCTCATTGCCCAGGTGTAATGCAGATTCCCTTGTCTATCACTTCAGGTCCTCTCCATTCTTTTATATACAGCCACATTTCTCTCTTTCCCTTCTTTCCTTTCTGATGTGAAAAAATCCCTATAGGATTTTTGTTGTGAGCATTTATTAGTAAAAGTTGGTTTTAGCCATTAAAAGTAATAAATGATATTTTTGGCCATTAGTTTTGAAACATTTCCACTGGAAATAAAATTTTAGGTTAGCTTTAATTTCTTTCAGGATTTTAAAGTTAGTATTCTGCTTTGTTGTTTAACTTTACGTCTTCCAACAAAAATATTTTCCCATCTATGTTTCTACCTATATACTTTGCCTTATTTTTCTGGTCACATTAATTTATTTTTTTATATTACTGAAATGGATAATTTTTTCATCTCCCTTATGTATTGGGTTTTTAATATTTATAAATATCTTCAACATGCCCCATATAGCTTCTTGTTGGGCAGTATCTCTGAGTAAATATTAAAGATTGCTTAAAATTGTCATGCATGTTAGTTATTCTCATCATTTTTAAAATGATTATTTTGTTCTTTATTTTATTTTACTTTGTCTTACTTACTAGTAATAGAATCCTATTTTAATCTATTATTATGTTATTTATTTTACCTCTAGAAACTTAAAGTCTTTCAATACCCTAGAGGATTCTGCTGAATACTTTGAACATATAAGGTGAAATTAACTTGTAGTTTTAACAAATTATTGCCAAAACTATAATTTCAATAACTTTTTGATTAGGTCCCATTTCATTATATGTTATACTTGCGACAAAATTTTATGTTTTGTAAAGATGTACCCATAATAGAAGGTTAGACATTTGCAGCTGGGAACTAGTATATAATAGCAAATTATTAATTAAAAATTAATGGTGACATTACTAGAAAAATAGACAAATAGCCACACATAAAGGTCTTAATTCAATTTCTTGAGACGTGAAGGTCATATTTACATGAGAAAATTGAGTTGAAGTTTTTAAAATTTGATGAGTACGAAAAACATTTCTGAAGCTACCACATGCCAAATTTATGAGAAAATGAAAAGCTTCTGCAATTCCTTACAGTAAAAGGAAAGTATAGAAATGTTTTGAATTGATATTTGCTTAATAACTCTCATCCATTTAAAACCATTTTAAATGTTTAGAAAAATGTATACATATCCTAATTGTATTTAAAAGTCAGATGATTACATAGAATTGTGGTTCTCATCTGTAATTTTATCATTTGCTAGATATTTGCATGATAAACAGGAGTATGAGTCCATCCTTGGCTACATGGCAAGTTTACTTCGTGTGTGTGTGTGTGGGGGGTAAGTATAACTTATAAGGAAAGACTAAGTAAAGATGTTATATATCTCTATCTGTATATGCATCAGTTATGTGTGAGAAAAGGCAAATATTACTCAGATGAAACAAATTTTCAACTACATTTAACTTCATATTCACTTCTTCGAAATCCATATGCACTATAAAGAATAAAGAGAAAATTTGCCCCCAAAAGTATACTTATAATGAAATATCCCAGTATACTCTGAATTATATAAGTATCTTTGTTCATGGACATAAGCAATTTTTCAGGGTCAGATAAAAGTTCATTCCTCAAAAAAGTGTACAAAAAATGTCCTTTTGTAGAAATTTTAAATATTTGTAGTTAAAGAGAATTATAATTCTGTAGCATCACATTTTCTTAAAGGCAGTCATAGTGTAAATTAGTGTACAGATTTAAGGATGAATGCTGCTTAGAACAAATAAATAATCTCTGGGGTAAGTACAAGAGGAAGCCTTGGAAATGTCAGTATAAAGTTTTATAAAAAATTAAAACTGTAGGAAAATAATAAATCTTTCCATGACTATTGATCATTTGAAACTCATGAAGACAAAAGTAAAAGGCAAAGATGATTCTTTTAATTTCCTGATTTTACTTTGATTTATTTCTTCAGAAACCATTGTTTTACTATGTGAAAATTGTACCAGGCTCAATAAGAATTATTTCTCATTTCTATCGACATGGCAATTTGAAATTGAATTCTAATATTCTGTCTTAGATCACTCATTTTATCATAGTTTCTATTAAGTATGAATTTCTGACCCTTGGTATTTATATAACTGAGATATAACTTGCTAAGATTTTTTTCTACCTGAATTAACATGCATAAAAAATACATTTTTCTCTTTTTGAACTGTTGACTGTTATTTAGCTGTACATGTTGAATTACATTATTTTGGGGCGTTTTTGCTGTGTTGAATATTATAAAATTAACAGATATTATTTTCTAAACAATTGATTCCCATTTGTTGTTCAGTTTTCAGTGATTTCCATATATATAAATATATATTTATATACATATATATATATTCAATTCGATTCTAGTGTAATTTCAGTAATTTATCTAATAGTGTCAAATGGAAAGAAAGGCAATTCAGGCTTCTCTTTATTCAATACAGAATAACTATAATTTTATTGGTCCTCCTTTGAAACACAAAAAAGGGAATTGGCAAATTTAGAATCTGACCAACAGTTTGAGAAGAATGGGAAAGTTACTACTTTTTAAGCAAAATATTGATCGAATTTATGTCTTTAATAATGCTATTTTAAATCAAATTGACTTAATATTTAAATTAAACTGTTTGCATACAGTTCTAAACAAATATTTAAGGTCTCCCTTTTTTATTTGTTAATATTATAAGGGTAAGCTCTATAAATTTCATTACAGTTAGAAAAGAAAAAGAAAAATGAAAACAGCTACCAGTGCCAAGAGTTTTCTAAAGAAATAAAGGGTGATTTGTACTATTGAGAGAAAGAGAAGTTATTCTCTCAAATGAGAAAATTATCTTTTCTTGTAAAAGTAGCTAATACTAAAGGCACAATAACAGTTGACATCTCTAATTGTGGATGCTATTCAAATCCATTTCTTCTAACCCTGAAGAATTTACTGTTTCCCTTGATGCTGGTAAAAAGTGAATGCTAGTAATGATTCTTATCACTTGAAGTTGTAAAAGTCTTCAATAAAATTCCCATGGTTAAGGGACAATTAACAGTGGGAGCAGTCAAGGGAAAAACAGCACATAATCCTATTTCAAAGGAAATAAAAGGTTTAAATAGCTGAGATGAAATATTTTGCTATCTTTTAGGAAAAGAATAATGTGTCTGGGTGTCTGAGATCTTATTTCTATAGTTCTAGTTAACAAACTGAGAATGTTTTCTTTGAACAAATATTTCCTTAGCCACAATTATGCTAGCTCCATTTCTTTAAAACACAATAAAAAGATCACTGGGAATGGCACTACTTAGAAATATGATTTTTGGTGTGTGATTTCGTTAATTGTTCACCTTATAACTTTTAGTACTTTCTCAATAGAAATTTTTTGAGGTGGTAATTTAACACTGATTTCAAATAAAATGAGATTTGCTTAGGCATGTTTGACACAGAAAATAATCACATATTCATACCAAGTATCCCATTCAGCAGTTCTTATTCACTGGCAAATTTAGAAATAATTGCTTACTACCTAAGCAGTTCATAAATACGCATTAATTTTCTGAACAAACTAAGAAAATGAAGTGTATTTCCTTTAAAATGCATTTAAATGTGTCAGAATTAGTAGGAAACATGGTCTTTGCTACATAATCTGGCTTTTGTTCCCTTGGTCAAAGGTTTTGCTTTAAAATTCATCAAGGGTGAAAACACCTTCCCTTTCCTTGGTAAAAGGGTTTGCTTTCAAATTCATCAATGGTGAAACTATCTTTAAAACTTTGCACAGACACTTATGATAAATTGCTTTTGAAGCTTAAAATAATACCACTAAAATTGTAGGTTGGGTGATAAATATGCAGGAGAAACTATATTATTACAAGGTTACATGAGTCATTTTTTTCAGACTATAAACAAAAGAATTATAATTTATAGGAGTTGTCATGTTCAAAAACAGGAAAAACAAGGAATATAATATGAAATTGTAGAAGTTACTAGAAAATGTCCAAAGAAAATTATATCAAAAGCAAAAACACGTGATTTTCTTTTTGTATACTTTCATATTTCACTGCTTTTCTTTCTTTTATTTATAGAAATTCAGGTGGAAATTTGGAATAATATTATTCACCTTTTTCTTTAAATTGAAATAAATATACTGAGGAAAATCTCTGTTTTGGAACTTATTACATTTTGATTTTTATAGTTTACTGAATGTAAAATATATTAATTATTTAGTATATAATTAATATAAATCTCTAGAGAAAATGCCCCTGGTCTAATATAGCACATATCTATTTTATACATCACTGCACAGAACATCTATAAATGGTCTGAGTGTTTGCATAGTTCTTTTGGGCTCATTCCCATTATCTCTGAGCTATAGTTACTTCAAGTGTTCTGTTAATCATTCTATGTTCTTACATATTCTGGGTGGAAATCTAAATATTACCACAATGTCAGAAAAAAATCCCACTAATGAAATTAAGTAAAAGAAATAAAATGTGCTTTTGTCAAGGTGGTCCCTTAAGCTAAACTATGGAATGAGATATACATGGCTTATTCAGTAGAAAAGCTTTTAATTAGTCTAACTTCATATTTTATCCTGTAAATTGCAAAACCAATCAAAACAGTCCATCAAGGAAGTTTTCAGAAAGTTGTGTTCTGATGAGTTACTTATAATTTACTTTTCATGTTTTTAAGATGACTTTTAAGTGCATCAACCCCACTTCATCCCCAAAGGCACAGTAATTTCCAAAGGCACTAGTGATAATGTCATGACAGAGCAAGGGATACAAATATTTTGACTATCCCTATGTATTGATTTATAGATTGTATTGATTTAATTGCTTTAATGGACAATTACATCGAATTCAGTACCCCAAATATTATTGATTTGAATATTGTCTCTTGAAACAAAGATAATCTTTTTGTTTGTTTGTTTGTTTGCTTGCTTGCTTGCTTGTTTTGTTTTTTGACACAGGGTTTCTCTGTGTAGCCCTTGGCTGTTCTGGAACTCACTCTTTAGACCAGGCTGGCCTTGAACTCAGAAATCTACCTGCCTCTGCCTTCCAAGTGCTGGGATTAAAGGCATGCACCACTAGTACCCGCCCAGTGTTAATGTTTTTTGAGTCTTCAAACTTAATTTATGGATGCTATGTAGGTGACACTAGGTCAGCACTGCCATCAACTGAACAGCAACAGGCCATGGGAGTTCTGTCATTTTAAACAGACAGTTGGGAGTGATTGACTCACTAGAGAACAGCTCATTATTTATAGTGCTATCTCTTACTGAAATGACTTAATTCTGAACTGAGTGCTTTTCATCTACATCTGAGCAGTATCCAATTATAAACTCCCATTGAATTGAAAAGTAATCTCCTTTTTTTTTTT
>JADRCC010254794.1:0-14861 GCA_019843855.1 Hylomyscus alleni | reverse complement strand
GGGAAAGATTCACTTTTCTTTAAGGGGCAGCCACTAGGAGTTTGGATATGTGTCCATGGCTTTATGAACAACACACACTAGGCTTTTCATTGTCATTTTGCTTTGTTTTAACAAAATGGGGCATCTTTTGGGGGACATAGGGATGGGTGGCTGAACCTGGGGGGAATGAGAAGTAAGGGGGATCAGGATGCATTATGTATAACTCCCAAATAATAAAATTTCATGTTAAAAAATTTATTTCCATTTGTATAAAATTAGTAGAACTCAAAAAGCAGGTAATTAGTAACAGCGAGAAAAAGGATTCAGACTCACAATAAGGCTGTACTGAGAAGAAGAAATAGGTAAAGTCTTGATAGGCTGGCATCATTCACTGCTTTGTAACTCCAAAGAACTTTCTTCTTTTGAATATGAGATGACAACATCAGATATATGTGGACCATTGTTTGGACGTACCTTGGAGGCCAGAAAAAGGAGTCCTATCCCCTGACATTGAAGTTATAGGAAATTATGAACTGCCATGTGATGCTGCAAAGTAGACTTGGGTCACGTGTTAAGAGTAGCAAGTACTTTCAAACATTGAGTGGTCTCTCCAATCCCTACAAATTCAATTTTAAGATATCCTGAGCAGCTGAATGTCCTACCTATTGATGAATTCATGTCACAGTACATTTTCTCAGGTGACAACTTTTACTGACATGTGGAATTAAATTTCTAACTTTTAAAACCAACTGTTTTAATAAATAAATTGATACCTTCACAATAAAAAAATTATTTTGCACTTTTGGTCTTTTATTTTACATTGAATTATTATTTCCAGTTTGTATATTCAATAAAGATTTAGTATATTTATTGTGATGCAGGATAATATTATACTGGGCAAATAGTAATTATTTTTCCATTCCTGAAACACATTTGAATAAATAACTGTTGAGATTTATTATGCAAAATGCTGGTATGAATAATTTGCATGGCTGTATATTTGGGTGTACATTTTTTCTCTTTTAAGTGACACATAATATTTATGCATATTTATGCACTATAATGTGGTCATTTGATAATGTATGCAATTTTTAATAATCAAGTTTGAACAATTAGCATTTCCAACTCCTTATAATATACTTATATTCAAAGCTTTTAAACTCTTCTAAATTTTCATAAAATATGTAATAATTATTAACTATAGCCACTCTATTTTGCTCTAGAGCCTTAGAACTATTTCCCATTATCTGATTGTATTCTGAAGATTTTATAATATTCTGTGTATATACTTCGTATAGCTAAAGGTAACCACCATGATAATAGAAGGCCCTCATTAGCATAATATAATTCTAACCCTACTTATTTATTATGTTAATAGTATTGTTCTTTTACAACTGGAAATCCCTGGAACAATTGCTTCAGTATTTGGATAAAGGCAGAAATATGAACTTATGTGATGATTATGATTACTCAAAACATTCCTAAGTATATAGAGCAAACAAAACTCTGGTTTCCGTCATTGTCGTCTAAGGACATTTTGCCATGATTTCATGAAGTAGATCTTTTGGCAATTCTAATTTCAGCCATTATCATTGAGAGTAAGTTGAGTTATAAACTCAAAACCGTTTTACTCAATGGTTACTCAAATATTAAGTGTGACTCTAGCTATTATACATTTTGCTGGTAGACTCAGCAAAGTTTTCTTTTTAAAGTGTGTTTGGATTCATCTTAATCATTTTCCAGTAGCAGCTTGACATTATAGGACACAGAAAATCAATTCCATAGTAGACTAATAGACAAGAGTGTTTCTAAAGAAGTCATTATGGAATAATTGTACAAATCTTCTGCCATACTGAAAGCTAGCAGTGATTAAATAGAGTCTCCTTCTGAGGGATTATAACCAAGTCAAATTTATGCTCTGTTTTAACTTTCAGAAAAGAAAAAAATATGAATATTATTATATTTCAGTTAATTAAAAGTTCACAGAATTCCCCCATGCTTCCTATACTTTCCTAATTAGGTAATCTTTGTCTCTTTAATTGAGTAGTTCTTTAATTTATATCACTAAAGTCATTTTTTTTGTCTGAAGTCATTATCTGAAGTCTTCTTAAGCAACATAAGCCTAATCAGGTTTCTAGCAGCTTTCAGAAAAATTAAAAGCTTATTAAAAAATAAAAATTAAGTGGGAAACAAAGGTGATTTTTTAAAAGACCTAAAGCAATTTTTAAATAATAAACCTTGTCTGCTTTCAATAATTATCACAAGAACTTAGACATCAGCAGAGGGTACCACTGGTACCAGCTGCAACAACAGAGTAGAATGGCATAGTAGTTATAACTGGCATGGTCAATTGTTTTTTTGGAAAAGAAGTATGCAAAAAAGAAAAAAAGGAAACGGGAGCTTTATGGTGCTCTCTGGAGCCTGATTGGACAGTGGCATACCAGAGCTCAAGGAGCAGATGGACTGTGGAGTATAAGTAGAGAAATGATAAACATACATTTTAACTATAGTAAAATTGACACCAATGGTTAGACCAAAGATCATAAGGGTATCTTTCCCAGGATACAGAGAAGATATGAGCCACCCATCTTCAAATAAAACGGGAGTGACTGATTCCAAATAAAGAGCCCCAATAATGCTAGATTTGAGATATCTTAGACTATTGACCTTGTAGTAAAACTGTAAGTGAATTATAAAAGGTCCAAGTAAAGTGAATCTGGTAAGTTTCAGGGACTTCCTGAAGCTATTATGAGTTGTTTACTTTCCTCCTTAAGGAGATTTCCTGCAGGATAGAATGTTTTACCCTGGAGGACACAGTTACATACCAGGGGACAAAAAATAAAAATAGTATGTATAAAAAGCCACAATTTCAAACCATTTCAAGTGGTATCACAAAATGCTAATTAAAAATTACTCCATGTTAATTATCTATTCTATCTGTTCTAGAATTTACCAAAGTGTGATGTAAAAACAAATAGTCACATTCTCTATTATAATAAAAAATGTCTTAGAAAATTGAAACATTTCAGCTTTTAAATATTGGATGATATGAAATTTCATGATCAATATTTATTCTGGGTACTCTTGGATCATTTTTGCTCCCAATGCCATATTATGAAACTTTCAGTTAAGTATTTGTCAGAACTTGGTCCGTGAATGGAGACATACAGAACATTCTGAGTGCTTGTGAGAAAACTCCAAGAAAACAAGGTAAGAATCTTGTGAACTCAGTTTTCTCTAAAACATAGAATTGTTCTTGGAATGTACTTTCGTGCCCCTCTGAGGTATAGGAGATAGGAGTGAGTGTACTTCAGTACTTCAGAGTATTCATTAAACCTTGCTATTATTTGTTTATATACCTCTATAGAGAACTTGTTTTTGCCATGTGCCACTTGGCCTGCTTGACTATGTACAACATAAACTCACAAGAACTTTACTCAGGTGATCTTCAATTGTCTGATGATCTGAGTAATATTGGCTATTACATGAGACTTCAGTCTGTCACATTTTTAGGCCTCACTCTCTCAGGATCACGCCACCACAACTAGATGGGAAAAATACTACCTTAGCTGACAAGCATTTTCTATTACCATTCCCTATAGTTCTACTAATTGTTTTAACCACCTTGGTAGTTCTGGATGTATGAGAGACACATTGTTTCCATGACTATCTCTGTTTGAAGTACTGTTAAGTTTTTAGCATCAGTAGAATTAATTAGATATCATTTGGCTACAAGTATATCAAGACTGAATCTTCTGACTCTATATTTAAAATCATTAGCTTTATTACTAAAACTGCTAACAGGGAATTGGTTACAAGTAAAGATAACTTTATGGAAATCAGCTTTTTGAAATATTAAGATGAATCTGCAAGCCTAGTATACTACATCTGCAGGCTACTATATGAAAGTTAGAAATCTTTAAACTAGGACTAAAAGACAAAAGAACAAAGGAAAAGCACAGCCCAATGTTCCACGAAGTAGACATGAAGACCAGAATAAGAAAAGAGAATTGCTAATTCCAAGTTGCTTTTAGTCAATCTCAGTCTGACTATAGTTATTTCCTGTATTTTCAGCCTGATTGCTCATCATGTCTGAAAGATCATCATGGTTTATGTTATTTTAAATCATTTTAAAATTTATTTTTTATCTGAGTATCTGTGCACACATTATAGGGTACAAACAGACATGAGAAGGAGTCAGACTCCTTGGAAGTAGAGATACAAGCAGTTGTGCACCTGAGTACTTAGGTGCTTAAAACTGAGAGCTCGGGCGGTGGTGGCGCACACCTTTAATCCCAGCACTTGGGAGGCAGAGGCAGGAGGATTTCTGAGTTCGAGGCCAGCCTGGTCTACACAGTGAGCTCCAGGACAGCCAGAGCTACACAGAGAAACCCTGTCTCGAAAAAAAAAAAAAAAAAAAAAAAAAACCAACAAAAAAAACCTGAGAGCTCAAATATACAGCCTCCATATTTTATGAGTCTATTGCTTTTTATGTCTTACTTGTGTTCTCCTCTCTTTCTCTCAATTCCAGTTCAACAAACATTTAATATATATTTTCTATTTTCTAGGCATTTTACTAGACACGTTTATTTTGAGCTATTGTAATAATGAACACTTTTAACAACTAATAATGTTTAATAGCAAAGACCATATTACCCTAAAATGTTAAGATATTTTATCATATTTTAAGGTTTGCCTGTATTAGATTAGTCAATAGTTTCATTTATTTTACATTTTAAACCATTTTCTTGAAAATTTCTGCTCCCCTGGTTTGAAGAACACTGAGAAATCTTAGCATTTAAAATTCTCTGCTTTCATGCTAGGATTTCATGATTTTTTTCTTTCTTGTTTGATTTTTATTCTTTCCTTGTCCTATCAGTCTGCTAAGACCTGGATACCTTGATGAAATGAACATCTTTGTTTCTTTCAGTTTTTAGGTTTTTCCATTCAGTGTGAGTTAACCCCAGCATTAATGTGTGTAGCCTTCATCACACTCATTCTTTAACCAATCTGTTAAGCATTTTTTCATCACAAAAGGTTTTTGAAATTTACCAGATGTCTTTCCTGAACCATTCAGATGGATCTAACATTTCTGTCATTCAGGCTGTTGATAGCATATGTCATGTTTATTGATTTGCATACATTGATTCATCCTTGCATCTCTAGGATAGATCTCTCATGATCGTTGAGTGGCCATTTCAGTGGGCTGCTGGACCCAGGATAGTTTGTTAAGGATGTTGAGATACATTTGTAAAAGACATTTCTCTCTCTCTCTCTCTCTCTCTCTCTCTCTCTCTCTCTCTCTCTCTCTCTCTCTCTCTGATGTCTGCTTGCCTTGTGGGACTGAGCAACTGCTAGATCCTTGGACTTCCATTCAATAGCTGCTAATAACCATTGTTGGGAGTTGGACTACAGACTATAAATGTAGCTACCACCAGGAAGCCTTTCTCTACTGCAAATGGAGACCATCACAGGAAACCACAACTGAACACACTGCAGAGATTGGAGGATTGGGGGAGCTCAGGCCCAGCAAACACATCTAAAGCTCAGCTCTTGCGTCTGTTGCTCAGGAAACACTGAGGAAGAGAGAGTGGAAAGATTGTAAAAACGAGAATACCTGGAAGCCTGCAGTGAAACAGTTTCTTCTAGAAATGACTGTATAAGCAAAACCAGAACAATGCCTATATCAATGGAGATTTTAAAATAGGAGAGAAAATTTTTCACCAGATTCGGCCACCAGACAGAGAACTATGGACAACTAATGAGTTCTGGGAGAATTAGCCTCTTCCAAAGATAAGTTCATATACTTATTGGTTGTTTGATGCAGAATGGTCAGACTAGAAACCATATATACTCAAACAACAAAATAGACTCAGTATCTTGGATCATAAATACACATATACACATAGATATGCATGTAACAGTAATAAAAAATGCCCATCCGCCAGGCGGTGGTGGTGCACGCCTTTAATCCCAGCACTTGGGAGGCAGAGGCAGGTGGATTTCTGAGTTCGAGGCCAGCCTGGTCTACAGAGTTAGTTCCAGGACAGCCAGAGCTATACAGAGAAACCCTGACTCGAAAAGCCAAAAAGGCCATCAACTAGAGAGTAAGGGCTGGATGGACAGTGGCTAGAGGGAAGGCAAGGAGATAAGCAAGATGTAATTCTGCTTTAATTAAAAACTTATCAACTAAAATAACATTACAGACTAGATGTATATCTTAAAAAAGATCAGTTTACCTGTTCTTTTAAAAAGTAAAACTAAGTCAGTCAGGCATGTTGGCATGTATATTTATTCCTGGTACTTGTGAGGCAAAAGCAGGTGGATCTCTGAGTTCAAGACCAGCCTGGACTACAGGACAGCTAAGGGCTACACAGAGAAATCCTGTTTCAAAAAAAAAAAAAACCCTACAAAATTAAAATAAATAAAATACCATTTTAATAAAAAAAGAGACATTGGACTATTATTTTTCCACTTGTTTCATAGTTCATTTTTATATTGAGTTTTGTAATATAGATTTGGAAGATATATCAATATCAGTAATTTCCAATAGACAAGCAAGGTAACACATACCTGTTACCCAAGAACTCAGGAAATAGGGGTAGTAGGATCCCTAGTTCCAAGGGATATTTTGCTACTTAATGTGGTTGGGTTAGTCTGTGCTACAAGAAACCCTGTTTGAAAAGAAACCGCAAACAATGAGGTGATTTTTCTCTAATCATGTGTTAGGTTGCTATCATTTCAAGATAGCTTGTTATAATCAGTAGAAAACTTTCTTTAGTCTCATGATAACTGCAAAGTAAAGCCCTGTAATAGATACGCATAGACATAAAAAGCAACAAACATAACACAGTTGGTAAACTGGAAAGCTTCTGTAAGGCAAAGGGCATTGCCAATAGGACAAAATGGTAGCCTACAGATTAGAAAAAGATCTTCACTAACTTTATATCCAACAGAAGGCTAATATGTAAAATATACAAAGAACACAAAAAGTTAGACTCCAACAAACCAAGTAGCCCAATTTAAAAATGGGGTACAGAGCTAAACAGAATTCTAAATCAAGGGACAGCACATGCCAGTAAGTATGAGAAAAAAGGGGAACGCTCCTCCATTGCTGGTGTGAGTGCAGTCTTGTACAACCACTCTGTAAATCAATCTGGCAGTTTCTCAGAAAACTGGAAATATTTCTACCTGAAGACTCAGTTATACTGCTCCTGGACATATACCCCAATAATGACCTATAACATCACAAAGACACGTGCTTCACTGTGTTCATAACAGCTTTATTCATAATAGCCAGAAACTAGAAGTAACCCAAATGTCCCTGTACCAAAGAATGCATACAGAAAATGTGGTTCATTTACACAATGAAATACTATTCAGCTATTAAAAACAATGACATCATGAATTTTACAGGCAAATGGATAGAACTAGAAAATATCATCCTGAGTGAGGTAAACCAGACCCAAAAGGATATGCATGGTATATAATTACTATTATAAGCCACAAAATATAGAATATCTATGATATACCCTCCAGACCCAAAGAAGTTAAACATGAAGAAAGTCCCAAGAGAGGATTCTTGACCACACTTAGAAGGGTGAACAAAATAGTCACATGAAATAGAGTAAGGGAGGGAATTACATAGGAGAGGGAGCAGTAGAGGAAGGAAGAGCAGGATAAAATTTGGGGAGAGACAGGAGAGAAGACTAGAAGGCCAAGAAAATGAATAGATGAATAGAAATCTGCAGTTGCAGGGAATGGGGGATATATCTAGGGAGTCCCAGAGACCTGGGATGGGAAGACTCTAGGGAGGGAGTCAGTGCTGGTGACATTTGCAGAGATGCCTAACAATGGGGATATGGAACCTGAAAAGCACTCCCTCTGTCCTGTAGCCAAGCAGGTCCCCCAGTGGAGGGATAAGATTACCAACCGAAAAAACTTTCAACCCAACATGTGTCCCGTATAACAACAATTCAGAGACAAAGGTGAAGCAGAGACTGAAGAAATGTCTAACCAGTAACTAGCCCTGGATGATTCCATGGTCAATATACCAGTTTACATTTTGGTTACTGTGATTAACATCATGACCAATAGTAACTTGGGAAGGAAAAGGCTTATTTTAGCTTGCATAGTGTAAACCATTCATCATGGCCAAGGCAGAAATCATGGAATGAAACTGGGATCAGAAATTGAAGCAGAGATCATGGAAGAATATTGCTTTCTGGCTTGCTCCATTTGATTTGCTATGATGCCATCTTTATACAACCCAGGACCATGTACTCTGGACAATGGACTGGGACCTCCTATGTCAATTAGCAGTTACAAAAATGCCTTATGGACATTTCCACAAGCCAAACTAATGGAAATAATTTCTTAATTGTGTTTCCTTCTTCCTAGTTATATCATGTTGACAACTAAACTATATGACAATCAATGTCTGGTGCTTTGCATTTTCCCTTAGAAGGCATCAGAATTCCTTGACATTTCTTAATGATCATTGGCATAAGACAGGCGTGTACTGAAAGATCTGCTCCCCTCTTTATTATCTGCCTTTACATATAACTGTTCCTGGATGCTTTTCTCTGAGCCTGTTGTTCATGTAGCTATTTCAGCACTAGAGGGTGCTTCCATCCCAAGTTTGCCATGAACCTACAGTTGATGTGCTGTACAAGACTAAGAAAAAGTGAGCTTTAAGGGGATGTCTTGTCTCCCCAAAACTTTACCTCAGGCTAGGATGGGTCTAGCCTTTTGTACTGTTTCCATTCTGTTGTCAGAGCTACAAGATTCTTCTTATACTAGGCCTTCTGGTAGTGACTCTGGCTCTGAGATCCTTAGAAAATACTTGCATCTATCATCTTTTTCTTTCTATAAACACCCATGGGTCTCTCCTTTGTGGCTGTTGGAAATGTGAGAAAGATGAGTCAGGGAGCCCCTTAACTGCTAATACTACAACACAAGTTCACAGTGGATCATCAGAACCCACCAAGAACAGTAAACACAGGGGTATGAGCCACACCCAGGATGCTATAGTCTGTAGTTATGTCTGGAGAACCTATTCATCTGAAGTAGTGCTGGTCAAAATACAACTCCATCCACATGGGGCCTCATGACTCTAACAGGTTGGGTCTAGAGCCTGTGTCCTTCAGCTCTGGCCTAGGCAGTAGTTTTACAGAGATTTGCGAGATGTTAATTTCCACTGCACTAGTCTGTTCTCTAAATTCAAGTACAACGTCCTAGAGAAGTGTTTACTTCTCCATTCCATTTTCCAGTGAATGAAGCCTTTCTTCATGCTTTGGTTAAGAAAGCACTAGTATAAACAGTTCCTGAGCTGTCTTACTGATGCTAATTCAAAGGCTCCCTTTACAGGAATCATCCTGCAGTCAAGGATCATGGGGATCTAGTAGATGCTGATATTCTCCATTTTGGACCTGATGTGGGCTTCCACATCTAAGGCCCGTGTTTTATTACTTCTTGTTCCTTCAACCTGAAAGTCATGTCTTTGCATCTTTGCAGGTTGGAGATACAACCAACCTAGATAGATCCTTTTCTGTTTTCTCCAATGCTTCTTTTTCTATTATGCTAAACCAGCTGCCATTGGCTTCTTTGGGGCTTATAATAGTTCATTAATCTATGAATAGCTTTTGTTTTGTTTTGCTTTTATTGATTAAGTTATTTATCTACATATAGATCTTAGCTTTCCCACCCTCCTCTCCTCCCGGTCCATCCCTCTAACCTCCCCTTCACTCCTCATTCACCTCTCATCTCTCTTTGTCCTCAGGAAAGGAGAAGCTGCCCATGGATGTCAACCAGCTTTGGCATATCAAGTTTCAGTAAGACTAGGCACATCTTCTATTGAGGCTAGCAAGGCAACTCAGTTAGGGGAAAGGTAGGCAACTGAGTCAAGAAACAGCATCTGTTCTCATTTTAGGACTCCTGAAGACACAGTTGTATAATTTTTGCATATATGCAGAGGGCTTATGTCAGTCCCATGCAAGCTCTCTGGATGTTCAGCCTCTATGATCCCCTATGGGACAAGGTTAGTCAATTCTGAAGCTTTTCTTGTAGGGTCCTTGACCCCTCCAGCTACTTCAGTCCTTCATCCCCATCTATGAGAGGATTTTACAAGCTCTATTTATTGTCTGGGTGTGGGTCTCCACATCATTTTCATCAGTTGCTGGGTGAAGCCTCATTGACAACAGTTATGCTAGGCTACTATCTACAAGTATAGTGAGATTGATAGTGTCAGGCATGGGTTCCCTAATTCTACTACCATCTTGCACTTACAGAGAGATTTTAATGCAATGTTGCACAAGGTTTTGATATAAGGAGATGATTTGAATTTTTTATGTTGACTGTTTACCTGCAATGTCATTAATTCTCCTTTTAATTGATTATAGGAGTTGTAGTTTTTCCCTTTCAATTGTTTAGAGCAGGTCTTGCTCCTATGAATCACATTGCATGTAAATAAGGCCAATTAAACTTCTTTTCTATCAGAATTCTTTTTGCCCCCTTTTTCTTCATCTAGCTAGATCAGTAAGAGATTGATAATAGATGATAGACACTTTTGTATGGAATGGCTGGTAAATATAAGTATGGAGAACACAGTGAATCCTTTCTTTGTACCTCTTTGTAAATTCCTTACATTTATATTAAACAAACTATAAATACAGAGACTCATTCAATGATTGTAAATATGGAAGAAAAAAAAATGCATGAGCAAGAGAATTAGTATACTTTTCCACAGCAGGATATTTCAGATGCTGTACAGTAATAAGGGGATATTTATTAATTTGTACTATTTAAGCCATCAACACAATGCTAAACATTAGCTAGTATTACTTAAACTTGACATGAAATGTTTTAAATTAAGAATTTAAAAATAACCAAGTGCACTTAAAAATTACAGCAGCCCATGTGGTCCGCTCCACAAGTATGCTCCATCCTGCTCCACGAGTATGCCCTTATCAGCATTCCTTCCTCATCTATAATTGCTTCCCTGGGTTATGACTGTGGTGGTCCAAGATCTCGTTTCAGAAACGAAGTTGGAAGTTCTTGCCACATTCTGCACTGCAATGGTAGCATAAAATATGAAGTAATAAACCATTTTGCCTTTTCTGTTTATTAGAAATGGAGAGCTAGGTGCAAGAACGGCTTACTAAACTCTATTCACCCAAACCGAATTGAGTGGGCAGCTTCACCCCTTTCTCATACACATGTACTTACACATACACATGCACAAACATGCACGCGTGCCCACGAGCACACACACACAACAGAGACACTCAATTTTGCTAGGGGGTAGGTGCTGAGGTTTTGTGTTTTAGTGTTTGTTGTAATCCTAAGTGCTGGCCTCCAAGATTTAGAGTCTGCACATAGCCTAAGAGACCCTACCTCCAGTTGATTCTGATTGGTAAATAAAGATGCAGGAAGCCAATAGCTGGAGAGTAGAGACTTAGGCTGGGTTCAGGTTTCCTGGGCTTGGGACCAGGAGGACATAGAAGCAGGAGGAAGGAGGGGGAAGAAGGAGGAGCCCCAGATGAAAGAGGAAGAATGTGCAGGAGAGGAGAACAAGGAACCACCTTTGACTAGGGGCCAAGAGAACTTTTCCCAGAGGGCTGCCTAAAACCGGCTTAGAGCTGCCCAGAAGAAACAGTAATAACTTGGGTTATGAATAGGAGGTAGCATGGAGGATGGGCAGTTGCCCAGTTATTTTGCTGACTGAGGCATATTAAAATATAAAGTCTGTGTGTCTTTCATCTGGCAACATAAATGGTCAAAGGCGGGAGGAAACCTGCATCAGCACTTTTAAAAAATAGTTTAACTGCACATAGGCATGTGATATTTGTGATAGAAGTATCTTAATCATTGCAAACCTGTTTTGACACGACTAAGTGTAATCATAAATCAGAGTCTTCACACTCAAAAGATAATGACGTTATTTTTTAAATAACTATATTCTAAGCACCAGAAATATTTACTAGTTTCAAAATGTAATTTGTTTGTTTATGTGTTTTTCTGTTTGTTTGCTTTTAAAGATTTAAGGCTCAAGAAAGATGGCTCAACAGTTAAGAGCACTTGATCCTCTTCCAGAGGACTCAGGTCAGTTTCCAATGTAAAATAAAAATAAATGAAATTAAAAAAAAAAAAACTCATTAAATCACAACACTTTACACCTGCCAAATCCCTTAAAAACACTAAATCTTTTTGTCCTGTCCATTACATAACCTAAGTCAACATATTTAATGGTGATTATCTTTAGGGATTTAGAAATGACTTAAAATCATTTTATGGTAGTAATATGTCCACGTATATTATGGTATCCCTAAAGAGACATGAAGGTTAAAGTTACTAAGTTCGATATAGGCAATTGTAATAGATTTGTGATCATGCCTTGAGAACATAAAAGCAAAATAAAGATGAAAAGTGGTGAAAACCAGGATGAAAGCTCCAGTCACTTGAGCAATGTCTAGAAATTTACTTTTAGATGTGATTAAGGTTGCCAGAGTATAAAAAGTGCATGCAGCATTCTAAATAATTGATTTTTTTTTAAAAAATAATCTCATTTGAAGCTTTTGTTCAGAGCAAAGGTATATGTGTCTTGACAGAAAAGAGACTAATTATTTTAAAATATCACATTAAAGACAACAGGCCTACATTGAGAGCAGGCTGAATAAGGATAAATTCTTATCTTACGTTTCATTAAAGAAATAAAATTATTATGGATTAATGAATCCTCATCTCTCAAGCTTAGAAAATTAACCATTTTCATGCATGAAAAGGAATAAATAAAGCTGGAATGATGGTGCACCCCTTTAGTTCTAGCACTTGGGAGGCAAAGGTGGATGGATCTCTGTGATTTCACAGCCAGTCTCTAAAATAAAATAAAATAAAATAAAAGGAAAGGAAAGGAAAAAACTGGAGCATCTTGGTAAGGTGTTTAGTGTTTGAACATTAATCCCCTTGTTTTAAAAACTTGTTAGCCTGGCAGTGGTGGTGCCCGCCTTTGATCCCAGCTCTTGGGAGCAGAGGCAGGCAGATTTCTGAGTTTCAGAACAGCTGGGGCTGCACAGAGAAACCCAACTCAAAAACAAACAACAAACAACAAAACAAACAAACAAAACCCCCAAACAACAAGAACAACAAAATAAAAAACAAAACAAAACAAAAACCAAAAACCTTGTACTGTTTTCAGAATACTCAATTTTATATTTTAGAATCATTATAATATACTATGTAAATATGTTCATTGCTTCAATTTTCTCAGACTTAACCCCTGTGAAACTTTACATATTGAAGAATATAGAAGATACCACGGTGGCATTTCTTCTAATGCTGCATGAACAGTTTTTCTTCTCATTAAAATTACTTTGTGTTACTTAATTCACTTGTCAGAATTGACAAACAATAAAAGTAGGTTTCATATTTTAAGTCATGCTAGCCTTAGGTAAAATAGTCTACACTTTCTTATTTTCCAGTATAAAAGGTTACTGTTAATGTGGCAATCAATTTCAGAAGTCACTTTCCTGATATTTTAGTTATTAGAGGAAAGCATGCCTAAAGTAATATGGATGCTAAGTAGAATCTATGTATCAAGGGATGTGTCACCTTCAAGCATAAGTATTAATAAATCGTGCAAGCTATAAGTAGAAAATTTTTATTTAAGTTCTCAGCAGTGCATTGACAGGCAATTGTAATTTCTTTATGAGTTCAGACAGAAATTATGTGAAAAACCAATTGCCAATTGGTAACATATTAATTCTGGGAAAGAAATTCTGCTGGCATTAAGGTAAGCATTATTTGTTATAAAATGAAACAGCACACCAGATTCTCTCTGGAGATGTCAGTAAGAGAGATCCTAGCTAATCGTGATGAAATATCCTGCTGGCCATTGGTCTATGGAGTTCAGTGTTATGTTTAGAAGTGAAAGTCATAGTTGCTTTCATATCAAATAGAAACAGAGAATACAACATGTCTTTTAAATGCTTAGATTTGTAGAGAAAGAATACTTTTAATGAACAGGGAGGGATTGCAATACAGGGTCAAATGAGAAGTTCACAACAAAAAGTAATTATGCCATTTCAGTGAAATCACTGATTTTTATAAAATCGTAGAATAGCTTTAAGAGGGTTTTAAATGGAATACACTTTTGGTTTCTACTGTAATACAGGAGTAAACCACAGTAGTTCACTCTGTTGTGATATGTCTATGCTTGTGAGTGTACATCCATGTTTATATACCATTAGGCAATAAGTACCCTGCATCTGATTAGGGAGTGAGCTAGGATCCATGCACCAATTAACTTTTCAGTGTTATTTGTAGATTAGAAGCAACCTAAGAATATACTCAAAAGAAATATTTAAGTAAATGCTCTAGCATCACACCCTTTTGTTAATCTGTTTTTTAAAAAAATGTTAATTTGGAACTGTGGATATAGTTCAGTGGATGTGTTTGCTGATCATGTGCAAAACTCTGAATATTATTCCAAACATGTCCATATATGTATGTGTATGTGCATGTAAGTGTGTGTGTATAAATATGTGATATATACATGTATATATTTTATGTGACATGTGATAGATAACACAGGGATAGATATTTGAATGATAGATTATATAAAAGCACTTGATCGGTTTTATTTGTGTGTAGGTGTATGTGTGTGTATCTGTGTGAAGACAAAATGTCATATAGATAGATAGATGATAGATAGATAGATAGATAGATAGATAGATAGATTAACAGATGATATTCAGATAGACAGATGATAGATTGAAAGGTTGTTATACGGATAATTACTTAGATAAGAATAGTCAATAGATATATAGATAATAGGTGGATAGATAGATAGATAGATAGATAGATAGATAGATAGATAGATAGAT
>JADRCC010254792.1:0-11943 GCA_019843855.1 Hylomyscus alleni | reverse complement strand
GTGTGTGTGTGTGTGTGTGTGTGTGTGTGTGTGTGTGTGTGTGTGTGTACACCTTGATAGACAGAGAAAGGAGTCAGAAGAAAGGAGAATCTGATAGCAAGACTGCTGTACTCAGGGGAAGCTGAACTTCAGGCATGGTTGATGTGCTTCTGAAGGAAGCTTGGCAGGGCCTGGTGTCCAAGTCCCCCTCCTGAAGCTCTATCCACCAAGAGCCACTTCTACGCCACCCCAGCCAGCTCACCCTTTTCTTGCTTGTCTACCTTGACTCCCAATACCCTAGTAGCTGAACTAGCCAGCTAGTTAGGGATTTCCTTAATTGGCATGGAACAGTCACCTTCCCCGGGGGAAGAAGTTTTTAATCTTTCCTAAGGGAGGACAGAGGAGGCATGAGTCGGCAGTGAAGTGACAGGATGCCCATCCATCGGGGTGGGGCAGAAGAAGGACTAGGCTTCTGTCCCAGTAATGCCGGTCTCGCAAGCTCTTCTGGGATGTAGCTGAACTGACTCCTAGGCTTCCAAGAGCAGAGGATGAGCTCTGAAAAGCTTCCTTTCTGCCTCTTCCTGGTCATCCCTTTGCTGCCTAGCTTACCCCACCCCCACCTCACTGAACTTTATATCCCAGTATATTGCATGAGCTTCCCCCTTCTCTCCCCACCAGCCATGTCCCTCTGTACCAGCTCTTTATACCTCAGGAATTCTTCGTGGACTACACCAAGGGCAAAAGTGTGAGCTATTTTCTGAGCTTCCGTAGCAGAGACCCCAGAATTCCAGCAAGGAACAAGGCAGGTTATGCCAAGCCTGCTCCTCCCAGGATGCACTGGGAGCCTGGGAACAGGGAGGGAGGGAGGAGGCTCAGCTGAGGAGCTCAGGATTTAATTCTATGCATCATTAAGTAGTCCTCTGAAAGTAGTGTCCCCCTATACATCATCCATGCTTAGTAAACAGCACGCTGACATTACATTAGCGGCTGGAAATGAATTTTCTCTTTTATAGGGAAATTGAGAATCCGCCAAGAAGAAAGAAAGAAAGAAGAAGAAGGAAAAAAAACCTCAAAACCAATTATCTAGGCATTTATGAGTTCCACCCTGGCCCCTCTCTCTCTCCTCTCTCACTCAGATGCAAAGAAGCATTTAATATTTAATATATTAAGAAAAGAAAGAAACTTTGATAGATTATGTGGAATCTGGCATTAATTCCCTCTACCCCTCCTTACTTCCAAACCCACACTGGGTTCTAGCTGACATTTAAATGGATTAAGGTGTTCAGATTTCCTTAATAGTATTGACATTTGGAAATATTTCCAGCTTTTTTTTCCTTTCTGTGAAATAATAAATAAATAAATAAATAAATAAATAAATAAATAAATAAAGGACTGGATCTTCCCCCTTTACTGGACAGACATGCTCCAGCTTTGCCATACTCTCTCCAGGACAGGCACAATTTAAATATTTTCCATTCTTATTTACAAGATTAAGGAGAGGAGGGAAGCCAAGGTCCTTCTGGGAAAATGACAGGCTGGGGGTGGGAGTGGGGCACAACTAGTCAGCAGGCCTTTCACTGATTCCCCAAGGCATTTCCCAGGCCTTCGGTTCCTTTCCCATTTTTCCAGAGTGAGACATTGGTCGCCAGTCTCCAGTTCCTCCATCATCCCATCCCTGGTTCGATGAATCTTTCCTCCTAGAATCGAAGCATCCCTCTTCTGTGTAATCTGGTTTGATTCACTCAGACCCACCAGCACAGTTCAGGCAGACGCACCTGAGTCCTCATCCCTGGAAATACAGCCTATTGGATAAGATAAAAACCAGAGATGGGCTTGGCCCCCTCTGCCCCCTCTTTCCCCTGGGGTTAGGACTTTCTTGTTCTAAGATGTGATAAGTAATTACAGATTACTCGTCTAGACGCTGAGTCTCAGTGTGTGGCTCCATGTCGGTGTTGTTATCTCTGCTCTCAGCTCCTAGCACATAGCCTGGTGTAAGTAGATACCTGTAAATGATACAGCAGGAGAGAAGGAAGGGAGAAGGGAAGGGAGGGAGGGAGGGAGGGAGGGAGGGAGGACCTGAGATAAATAAGGAGGGAGTAAGAAAAGGGGGGGGAGGGAGGGAGGGAGCAAGTGGGCAGGGGGTGGGGCACAGAGAAGGAAGGAATCCAGCAGTAAAGAAAATTTAAAAATGTTTTGGCAGTTTGGAGTCATTTTTGGATAGCACCTCAAACCTCTGTGTGGTCTCCAGACACATCCAGATGTACTGAGTTGTGTGATTCCTGCACGGTTTCTCTGGGCTGATCCCTGCTCACAAGCTTCTCACTGTTTAATGATGGTGATGAATGTTAGCCCTCACAACAGAGAAAAAGAGCTCACCGTGCTTGTAGAGAGCCCAGTGTTCTCCAGAGACAGCTCTTCATCAGTATCCCTCAGACAAAGCTAGAATGCGATGTCCCTGGAAAACAACCTCAGCACTGGTATTCAGCATGAGCTACCTTCTCCGCAAAGCCTCATTTTTCTCACACAGACAACAGGACTAACAATCCCAACTGTTTACCACTGTTCTACGCACCAAGAGGACAGGACATGTTTGCTGATGTAGAGACCACATGTAATAAGTGTCCCACGGGTTGTGACTCTGTCATTCTTTGGCAGGTATTTAAGTTTTCTCTAACTCTAGCCGAGATCTAAAACTAGTTGGGAACTGGTGACCCGAGCCATCTACGTTCTAAAGAAGAACTTCTTTACTTGCTTCTGGAAGGAAGAATTTAATATATCACCAAGATTGAGTGCCTAGATAGATTTTTTCTTTAATAAAGAGTTTCCAGCAATTTCTACTGGAAAAATTATAAGTAGGTTTTGGCTACTAGGCCAAGTTTAACTCAGGATCAATGAAGAACTGAAGACAGTAGTCTGAGAGGTAAGGGGCCTCTCTACCCTTCGCACTTACCTTCTAGTATTTCTGCATTTCTTCTTGGCTTTGTCACCTGCCTGGACCTGCTAAGGTGCCCTCATATGAATGTTCTCTAAAGATAAATACCAGAAAAATAATTTTCATTTAGAATACCTTATTTTCACAAAACTGACTTTTATTTTGCATCTTTCAAAAATATCCCAGTCCAAATATCATGGAGACTCTTGTCGCCTGCTACAGGTTTGCATGTGGTCTGCCATGTATCTTATGAGCATCAGACTTGCTTGGCTTAGTGGAGGACTCAGTTCGGGGTTTAGTTTACACCGCCCCTCGCCCTGTGGTTTTGAGTCGTTGACCTGAGGGCCGCCTGTTTTCAAGGCCTGCGTCTCAGTGTATGTCAGGTGCGTTGTCTAGGTATCTGCCAGATGCTGCGTCTCAGAGTAAGATTAACAGATGAGTCAGGCATGCTTCCTTTCCACATTCTACAGCCTAGAAGGCATAGGAGGTGTGAAGCTTTCAAACCAGTGGACAGTGACCCTACCCAACGTGCAGCCGTGCGTCTGAGAGATTGAATTGCCAGTGTTGGAAAAGAGGGATTAGATCAGGACACAAGGGAGTCAGGAAATGGCAGCAACTCTCCTGGCATTTGGTGAGGATGGGGCAGTGCAGAGTAGGAGTACAGAATTAACATACTTATAGTGTTCTTTTCATTTAGGAAAGAAACATTTAATTAGGCTTATGCTAAATTAGATGACCCTAATTTTTCTGATTGAATGCATCTGTGAGATAAGGGAAGGGGAATTCTGGTTGCGGACATCATGTCTTCAGTCTCAGTCTCGGCTTCCTTCTTCATTTAAGTGTTCTTATGTGCTTTGAGATGACCATCCCATCCACTCTCTCCTCAACCCACCCACCCTCCAACTAACCATTTAGTCTCCACCTCCGCTCACTCGTGTGTATCTAGACTGTGCCAGTGTTGAGAGAGGAGCTCAGAGTGTCAGTGTTAGAGAGGAGTGTGCCAGATGACCATTCAGGGTGGTTATAAATACTAGTCGTTTTTTTTGGTTTAGTTTTGGTTTTGCTTTTGTCTGACTTCTTAAGGAAACTCACATTTGCAAAATTCCCCATATGGTACATTTAAAGTACAACAACTGACCAACACCAACATAAACACCAAACAACCCAAGAGCAAATGCTAACTGTAAAGGTCTTTGGTGACCCAGGGTGCCTTCGGGCTAGCAAGACTGGCCAGTATCTTGAGTTCTGGCTTTTTCTTTTATTTTTCTTTCTAGCTGGTCTTGCATTTCAAACAATATTTTGTTTGTTGCTTCACATTTTTGAATTTTATGAAAACGTACCCCACAGTATGTGTAGGCATCCCTGGGCAGCTGAGTATTTCTTCTCACACAGTAGTCTCTTCAAGGCCCCTCTGTGCTGAGCTGCAAGCATGTACATTCACAGTACAGGCATGTGTAGTAAGTTTTCTGCTTGCGGTTAACGAACATTTGGTCTGCTAGGTTGTTTCAAGGGCCTCTGTCATTTCCAGCAATATTCTTCAGAAAATACTTTTTACTATCTCTTGCTGCAGAGCCTCGCTGGATTGTTTTTCGTAGTGTGTATCTACCAGAATAAATTGAGGGTCACAAGTTATGCATGTTTTCAAACGCACAAGCTAATTCTGACATGTTTTCCAATTTGATTGCATTGCTGGCTATCTCTAGCACCAGTGAGAAGCTGTTTGCCCTACCGCCTTGCCAACACTTAGTGCTCAGAGGGTTTTACATTTGGGAGCCTGTGAACTTGCCCAGGGTTTTAATCTTCTAGATTGCTGATGAAATGGATTTTTGTATGTTTCTTAGCAATTGGTCTGCCTTTTTTGAATGAAATAACTAAAATGACACTTGTACTGTATATTTTCAGGTTGTTTGCCATTTTGCTTCTGATTGCAGAAATTCTGACTTGAAAATTTGTTGTTAATTAGGCAGGCTTCAAATATTTTCTCCCATTAGTGCCAGTTCTTGTTCTCTTGGAGAGTCTATGCTCTTAGTTTTAGCGTAGTCAAAGTTAACACTCTTTATGAGCCTTAGTTTTTACATTGGGTTTTGAAGTCAGTACTTCTCCTATCCTAGAGTCATAAAGGTACCCTCTCTTATCTTCTTCCAAAGTTTAAATCTTACCCTGCACAGTGAACTCAGCAAGCTGCCTCGGACTGATTCAATGCATGCTGTGAAGTGGAATTCCAATTTCGTTTTTCTCTGCGATTATATAGTTGTTCCAGCAACATTTGTTGACTAGAGCCTTCTCTCTGAAATGGCCTGAGAGGTCAGAAGTGCTGTTAGTAAGTGGTACCCCAGGCATATCGCTCTGATTTGGGGTCCTAGAACGGAATCCACTGAGTAACTCAACTTCTGTATCACTTCTGCAGGTGAGCCAGGAAACTCAGGAGGCTCTCAAATCTAAAAGATGTTGGAAAAGAGCTAAAATAATTCACTTCATGGAATCCTGTCTTTAAAGGTCCGGCTAGAGGTGAAAGCATACTGCACTTAGGAGTTAAAATCCTAGCTCTGAATCTCACATGGCCCATGGCTGACACGCCCCTTTCCACTTCTCTGAGCCTCTGTCTCTTCAATGGTTAAATACTTCTATTTCCAAAGTGAAGACAGGGAATTTTATGTTTCTGAATGTTTGTTTCTGCTTTTTTGTTCTGTTTTGGTTGGTTGGTTTGGCTTTTTTTGTTTGTTTTTGTTTTTTGAGGCAGGCTTTCTCTGTATAATAGTCCTGGTTGTCCTGGACTCAGTTTGTAGACCAGGCTGGCCTCCATCCCACAGAGAGATCCACCTGCCTCTACCTTGAAAGTGCCAGGATTAAAGGTGTGTGCCACCACACTGGGCCTTGAATTTTACATTTTAAAGAGTGTGACTGTGACCTTAACTCTCCAGATAAATTATTTGTTTCAGCTCACCAAACTCTTTTCCCATTCTTCCTGACTTGGTTCCAAACTCATTTTATAGGGCACACAGCTGTGACATTTTTGGTACAAAATGATTGAGAATAACTGGCAAAGAGAAACTTGTCTTGTATTACTGATTTGGAAATGGCAGGTGTGGATGAAAGCCTCGCAGAGAGTCATTGTCAAGCACGGTAACCATAGGACCCTCATTCAGTCTACACACACACACAAAGCTTCCTTATCAAGCACTGCTAATCATGATAAAATCCTAGCACTTTGGAGCTGCTGGTGTGATCTTGTATGATCTGGTCCATTTTATTGCCTTAGCACTGTGAGATGGTCTGAAACAGGGCTTTTGAGACAAGTTCAACTTTACAGAGTGAAGTAGCCAAGGCTCAAGCTGGACAACTCAGCACCTGCCTTTATTTCACAAATACGATTTCACCTGCATGTGCTGTGGTCATTTCAAATAAACTCTGAGCCTTCTCTTATATAGTCTGCAGAAAGGGCAAGGTCAGATCTTATAGTCCAACTTGGTGTTCAAAAGACACTCACTGAATCCCAGTTTTGAGCTGGGTTTGGTTGCTTTTCTAGGTAGCTGCTGAACTGTCTCAAAATGCAACGAGGTTTTTATCTACTATTTGCACATAGATGGAAATACCTTCTAACATGTTTCCTTCATGCATTTGCTATAAATTTTCTGTCAGAAGGTTGGTTCTTTGGTAGTATGTTTGCCTTAGGACAGTGGTGAGACCTGTAGATTACAGCTCATGTGCTAACATAGCATCAGGAAATCCAGTATATTCTTAGTGATCTCAAAGGTATAGGCTAGACACTTGTACCTACTGTGGTTGCACTTCAAAGCATCCATGGTAATTGCTTAAATAATTATAGCTTTCTGATTGATCCCTTACCTGCTCCAGGCTTTATACATACAGACATTGTTCTACCCAACCCAATCACGGGCACTAATCTCGAGAACTCTAAGGATGCCCTCGTTGTCTTTACAATCAGCCGCTTTCTTCACTATCTGGCATTACTGCCCTAGTTTAAATTGAAGTACTTCACCCATTCTACTTGCGGAGATAGCTCTGGTCCAACACTCTTTCTCCACTATGGCTTACAATTCGAGTCTTCAGCCTCTCTGCCTTGGAATGTACATCCAAGAGACCATGGACACCTCCTTCGTATAGATGGCCTCCACTTTTCTAACTTGGCCTTTCCTGGGCACATACATCATCACGGATAATTGAGTTCCTGTACTGATCTTTACAGCTGTGCCTGTATGTGTAAAACATCCCACAGAACATGCTCTGGATACCTTTGCAAGCTGCTCACCTCGGAGACATCTCCTTCACTTCCTGTGCATGTTGGTTCAAGTCCTTAACATTTTGGTTACAGCTCTGTCCCTTAGCACACCATGAGCTTTGCTGCCCTGTGTCGTCTGCTGGTTCAGTGACACAGAGTATTACTAAGGTTAGGGGAACTGATAGAGTATTTAGAACTCAATAGAAGGTTGTCCCTGGGCTACTTTGATATGTCTCCAAATTATACCAATTTCCCATATGCTCTCTGTGCTGCCACCAAAGTCCCAGTAACAATCTTCTCAGCAGCTCTTAGCCCGACTCCTCACACAGCTCACCTCCCTTACTCCACTTCTGGAAGACAACTTTGGTTCTCTCGTTCCTGAACACTTGGGAGCACAGTGCAGCAAGCTTCAGCGATAGAGTTAGGGAAAGGATACAAGTCAGAAGCATTTATGCCATGCAGGCCTTAGGAAAGCCGCTTTCTCTGCTCACACTGTAAACAGTCTTGCTTGAAAACTAGAGATAGTTATTGCATCCTCTCAGGATACACTCTAGTGAGATAGCATGAGAAAACTTTTCTTTTTCCGGGGGGTGGGGGGGGGATGTCAAGACAGGGTTTCTCTGTGTAGCCCTGGCTGTCCTGGAACTCACTCTGTAGACCAGGCTGGCCTCAAACTCAGAAATCCACCTGCCTCTGCCTCCCTAGTGCTGGGATCAAAGGCACTAGTGTACCACCACTGTCCGGCTTCTTTTTTTTTTTTTAAGATATTTTCTTTATTTACATTTCAAATATTATCTCCTTTCCCGGTTTCCCATCTGAAAGAAAAACCCTATTCCATCCCTCCTCCCCCTGCTCACCAACCCACCCTATCCCGCTTCCTGGCACTGGTATTCCCCTACCCTGGGGCATAGAACCTTCACAGGACCAAGGGCCTCTCCTCCTGTTGATGACTGACTAGGCCATCCTCTGCTACATATGCAGCTGGAGCCATGAGTCCCACCATGTATACTCTTTGGTTGGTGGTTTAGTCCCTGGGAGCTCTGAGGGTACTAGTTAGTTCATATTGTTGCTCCTGATATGTGGCTGCAAACCCCTTCAGCTCCTTGGATCCTTTCTCTAGCTCCTTCATTGAGGACCCTGTGCTCAGTCCAATGGATGGCTGTGAGCCTCTACTTCTGTATTAGTCAGGCACTGTCAGAGACTCTCAGGAGACAGCTGTATCAGGCTCCTGTCAGCCTGCACTTGCTGGCAGGGAAAACTTTTCAAACCATGAAGCACAAAGTGAAGGCTGTAGTGAGCCAACACTCTGCTCATGCCTTCAGACGCTTGCCCACCCTCTTGGTGCCTCCCCACACTTGCCCACCTTCATAGTGCCTTCTTTAACTTGCACCTGCTCTCTTCCTTTCTGCACTCACTGCAACAGCACCAGCCTGCATAACTGTGTCTCTACTCTCAAGCATTTGAGACATCTGACTTTGCCTTAAAGACTGCCCTACCTCTCCTAGCTACTGGCTCCTGTCTTCCTTTTTGTAACCAGAGAGAAGAAGCCAGCACACATGCTTAATTAATTGATTGGTTGATTGATTAATAAAAACCATTTTTGTTAATTCTTTAAGAATTTCAGGCTGGGTGTGGTAGTGCACGCCTTTAATCCCAGCACTTGGGAGGCAGAGGCAGGCAGATTTCTGAGTTCGAGGCCAGCCTGGTCTACAGAGTGAGTTCCAGGACAGCCAGGGCTATACAGAGAAACCCTGTCTCGAAAAAACCAAAAAAAAAGAATTTCATACACACATGCAATGTATTTTTATCATACTGACCCCTACCCCTGCACCCAGTGCCTCCTTCATCTGCCTCCCCCACCTCGCACTCCCTCACATCTTCACGTCCTTTTTTAAAATGACCCACAAAGTCCAATTTTGTGCTGCTAATCTACTCCTGGGTATTGGGCCACTGACTGGAGGAGTACGCTCAGTCAGCTATGATGTCCTGCATTCTTTCCATAACGCCTGCATTGCACGGGGCCAGATAATAATAGCTCCAATCTTGTGATGCTCTTTTGAAGATTAAATAAGATAACATAGGTTATTTAGCAGGATGCCGAGCAGCAAGAGACAAGGAGGGCACTCAGTAAAATTACCTGTCACTTCTTCCTTCTTCCACCTTCACTGTTTTCTTCTTGTTCTCCTTCTTCTCCTTCTTTTCCTCCTCTTCTTCTTCCTCCTCGTTCTCCTTCTCCTTCTTATTCTTATTCTTATTCTTTATGGTAACCAACAATACTATTTAGAGTTGTTCAACAATAGAACTAGCTCTTTTCAAAGTAGTGAACTTGGTATTTCTGGAGGAATACTCAAGACAAGTTGTATTGAGCGCATGACAGAAAGCTCTGCTGTTTGAGTTTGGTAGGACTAGATTAATATCATGAGAGTTCCATTACAAGGATGCTGTATGAGGAAAGTGTGACAGTCTTTGAAGCTTGCTGTATTGGATTTGAAGAGTTAGGGGTTTGTTCAAGAGAACTAAAAACTATTGTACTCCTGTCATGATAACCGAGGCACTGAAAGCAATGAAATAACTTTATATTTACTTCACATTACTCTTGAGATCATGAAGAAAATATATGTTTGCAGTAATAGGGCTATCTCTCCTGGTTTTATAAGAAACCTAGATATGTAAAATTAATTTTATCTACATCATAAGTTATTTTATGATTGTCCTCTTCACGACAATTTCTTGAGGTTTTGTGGGGATCTGCCTAATAATTCTGCATGCTGCTCTAAAATTTCTTACCTGTAGCTTCATGGGTATATGTGTATATACATGTATATAATAAGTTTATAAACTTCAAAATAAAACTGAAAGTAAACTGAAAAAAAAAAAAAGAGTTCCATTCATGTTCTTGAGTAGCTTCCACTCTGGGTTCGTGGGGTCTACCCATAACAGAATGGTACCCTCTAGCTTGCAGGCCAAAGTCATCTCTCTACTTCTTTGTTTCTATCTTATACATCATACATGACAGAGATGGAGACTTCAGGTCGGGTCCTGATGAAAGCAAGCAATGTCCACAAGCTTTCATTCTACATTCAGCCTCTCCTGCACTAAACTTCATTACCCACTCTGGTTATTTTCATAACCTTGGTCCTTTGTTCTTCTAATGTTTCCTTTGTATGTGGAATGGTATTATAATTTAAACCTTAATCAAGTTCTGCCTCAGTGGTAGATTTTGAGTACTCGGCCCTCTTCACTTTCTCTTCCATTTAACCCCAACTCATCCCATTTGACTTCAACTTATCATCAACATGTTTAACCAAGATATCCAGCTTAGTCTTGGATATCTTATCCCTTTAGGAACCACTCATTACAATCTGTGAGTTTTTCTTGGGTGATTTTCCTGCATTCATTACAATCCTTTCTATTTACTTGGCTGCCACCTTCATCAAGGTTATAATCTCTTCTCCATTCTGTGCCTCCATAAGGAAAATTCCTATACCCAATAGCACCCATTTCTCCCTTTCTCAAACATTCCAGTATTTCCAGAGACAATAAAAGAAAGTCCCAATAACACAGAGTACTCAAAGACATTCATATTCCAGATAATTTCTTTCTATTTCATTTTAACTATTCTTTTTCATGAATTTAAACATAGCTATACAGTTGAGCAATCATCAACTACAATCAAGTTTATATTATTGTCATCTAACGAATTTCTCTTTTGTCTCTAATTTCTGAACTTCAAAAACATTCTCCACTGCCAATGACTTAATAAAAGAATTGATTTACTTTCTTATTACAATTTTCAATATTATACAATTTTATATAATTTATACAATATTATACAATTTCAAGTAAGTAAAGACTGTATAGTCTGTGTGTCCAGCTTCTTTCCCTTAGCGTGACGTTTTTGAGACCAGTTTCTGTCACTAGATGGACTAGAAGTTCATCACTTTTTGTTGTTGAACAGATTCCATTATGGATGTGGACATTTGGGGAATTTCCAATCTGGAGCTATTAAAGAATGAAGCTTCTAAGAACATTCACAAATATGTCTTTATATGACCATATTTTCATTTAGTAAAGGTAGAAGTGAAGTTGCTAGGTAATAGAGTGAATATTTAACTTATTAAGAAACTCTGGGACCCTTCTTCATCCCCTTCTTCTACATTATTTCTTGGCTTATATCAGCCGAGGTGCCCTACATTATGATTGAGGTGTCCTATGATTGTGTCTGCTGCTTTCTGGTCACTGTGACTGTATTCATATTTATAATCACTCCACAAGTGATCTAGGAAATTATTCCACTTGCTACATTTCCTCTCAGTCAAGTCATTTCAATAAAGACTTATTATTAACCAAGTTAGACATGGTAGAGGGATATGCATACAATAGAAGTTATGATAGATGCACACATGGGAAACTTCCATGCAAAGCAAAGTGAGCTGAGACAACCAAAAAGGATGGGAAAAGGGAAGATCATACTGATGGACCAGGGATGTGAAGGGATGGCTTAAAGAGGCTGAAGCAGTGTGGTCAAACAGCTAGAACTGAGGGGAAGCGGGAACTGGAAAATTCCCACACTAGATCTCATCTCACTTAAGAAAACTTCCTTGTAAAACCGTAAGTGCTTGTTATTCTCAAAACATTTACAAGGTACAGCTCTTTCCCCCATCTTTTCAAGAAAAAGTCTTTCTGCCTATCCTGTAAATAAACTATAATCTAAGGGGGTCTGAATTCAAAAGTCTAGCATTTAATGAGACAAACCACAGAAGCCTAGAGTTGCTTTTTAAAAAAAAAAAAA
>JADRCC010254791.1:0-11340 GCA_019843855.1 Hylomyscus alleni | reverse complement strand
GGGGGGCTCTGGACAAGCCATCTTGCCAGCCCTCACTGCCAGTCTTAACTAAGGTCATACATCTCCTATAATATATTCTCAAGTCAGATCCCCCAGAAACAAGCACATTATCACCACCTCAACTGCTCATGTTCTTAATCTGGATTCACAGGCTTCAGAGCAGTTTGGACAGATCACAATACCTGGAAATTCATCCTCCAGCTACAACCCATGCTTCAGATGCTCCAGTGTCCAGCTTCAGAAGGTCAAAACCTACAACAGTTTTGCCTTGTAAAATCCAGAGTTCATTTACCACCGCCCTTATAGAACACAATCTACCACTTCTTTAGAATTCCTACCCTTGTGTTTTCTGTTCCATGCTGACTAAATAAGTTTGTACCATTACGACTATTCATACATTCACTTCTAAATGAACTTCTTATTTGCCATAGTTGCCCTATATTCTTCAAGGATTTGTGGGAGAACCTTCTCCATCCTTCCAAACCTAGCTCAATCAAGCAGTTGCTGAAGCCCCTCCCATCAGTTGCTAGCTGATATCCTGACTTTACTTATCTCTCCATATTTTCCCCCACAGTCCCATAACTATTCTCCCAGCCTCACCTATGATCACTAAGATACTGTGACAATTTTCAAGATGTAATTACAAAATAAGAACATCTAAACTTGTCATCTTCTAGCTGTTCTTGCATAGCTCTAGTACAAGTTTGAGTGGTGAGTGGCTCTAGTCTTATCTACCAGCACCATCCATGCACCATGAGAAATAGCTATGGCCAAAAAACTTCTGCAGACTTTCCTGGTGATTATCCTGAGACAAGTACAACTGTGCTATCTCCAATATCCAGTCATTATCCAGTGATGATTTCTGGATGCACAGAGAGCATTTTCAGGTATTCCTGAGGAATTAAAAAAAAAGTTCCATTTTCACATAAAGACACACATGGGACCTTCATATTTTTAGGTTGGACATTGATTATCAGTCTCAGGAGTGAGCCATTTTGTACATAAGAGAATAGACATTGAGAATTTGCTTTAGAAATGTATTTTAATTCTTTAGTAAGTGACAGGCAATGAGAAAGGGAAAAACCTTACAGCAGTTCTAGAGTTTCTAGAGAACCTTTGAACCACATAAACTCTTATAAAGAAAAAACATTAATTAGGGTTGGCTTTCAATACAAAGATTTTGTCCATTTCCTCATGGTAAAAGGTGATGGATGCTATGGTAGCAGATGTGACGCTTCAGAAGTAGGTGTGATTTTAATCTGGATCCTTAGGAAGAAGCAGGAGATTATGAGCCATAATAGGCATAGCTTGAGCATGTGAGACTTCAAAGTCTACTTCAAAATGATCCATTTCCTCCAAAAAGTCCACACCTACTCCAAGAATCACATCTCTTCTAATAATGCCAGCTGCTGTTTACCTAGAATTCAAGTCCATGAGCCTAATTGGGCAAACCTTCATTCTCAAGGCTAGGAGTGGCCATGCCATTCCTACATGAGCTTGTCATTCTGAGAATCCAGTTTACTTTGTCCATACCCACACTTGCAGGTCTGGCTCTCTTTTATTGATAGTATAAAATTTGCAAGATAATTTCTCCAGTGGTGGCCTGCTTCCTTAATCTCTACAACTCTAGGTCTACATACAGCCTTTCACATTTTGAATTGTATACCCCTGTTTTGTGTCCCTAGAATGAAGCATTTTATCTGCTTATGTTCACTGTCTACCCTTTTCTTTGATTACAATTGTCACATAACATCATTGTCTGCTGTGCTACTCAATTCTTGAGTACAGAAGACTATTTGTATGTAGGCTGACACCTCAGTAGAGAATCATGACTGCGTTCTATATTAGAGACACAGAAGGAGTCCTATTTCTGGAAGGTGGTGTTGGATGTCTTAGCATTGACAGTGCTGACAGTGTTGGATGCTAGCCTGAAATCCTGTACACTGTGGATGCTTTTGCCCTCTATGGCCTATCTATAAGGCAGCAAGAGTCTTCTGTTCCCATGATTGTGTTCCCATAACACGAATCCACAGGCATTTCCAATGTGCACTGTGACCCAAATAGTGTGTACCAGAGAGGACAGCTCAACAGAATTGGTTTTCTTGTTTGATCACGGAGTTCATACTCATGCCAAGATGCTTAGAGGCATGTACCCTCACTCAAGTTCCCATTTCACAAAGCTCAAACATATTTTTTTTCTGATACAACCTGTCAGCCCTTCTCTCTCTAAGCTGAAGTCAATTTCATCATACAAAATAAATTTATCCAACATAAGATTATCCAGAGTTTGAAACAGTTCCAAAATGTTTCAAAAATTCAGTCCCTTTGGTGCTTTGAACAGATTTTCAAATGTGATACCCTGAAAAATTTAAAACAGCTTACCTACTCTTCATATAAAAGGTACAGAATATGTGTTACCATCATAAAAGGAAGGATTTGGGAAACTCCAAGGATACAGCAGCTTGAAGGAAGATCTAATTTTATGAGGGGGAAATTCTGAATCTAGCAGCTCTGTATCTGCCATGTAGGAATATGATAGTCATTTTCATTTTAAAAAGGCTTAAGGATAGCTAGCATTCCAGCTGTGATGGCTGGAGCCTAAAGTGTATACTATGGAATTTTCTTACCACACACTTGTAGCTTTCCATAGCAGTCACAATATCCCCTGGATTCCCCAGGCTCCTAGCGTCACACGTGTAGCATGAACTTATTTCATAGCTTAATGTAGGCCAATTTCTAGACCTCCTTGAAGGATATCCATTCCTGACTCACATTGCCTGGGCTTAGAGCCTCTTAAAATAACTTCCATGATTCTACTGAATTTTTGCTAACTCCATACACCTTGGATCATCATGCCAATTAATATTTCAAAGTTTTGATGGAGCCTAGTTATTTTGGTTAGGGTTTGGGGAACTTGAAGCTCAATTGAGAAAATGTCTCTCAGAAAACGGCCTGCAGGAATACTGGTTCTGTATTGTTTGTTCAATGATTGATCTGGAATGAAGTAGCTTACTGTGAATGGAAATGATTAATCTAGGAGAGCCCTGCTCACTGTGCGCGATTCCAACCCTAGGCTGGTGACTTGGACTATATTAGAAGGCTTTTAGATAGTTTCATTGCTGTGAGGAGATACTATGACCTAAATCAGAGATTTAGACCTTTTAAAAACCACCTCAGGTAGCATGGCAGTACCCACACAGACATGGCAGTACCCACGCAGACACGGCAGTACCCACACAGGCCCAGCAGTACCCACACAGACATGGCAGTACCCACACAGACATGGCAGTACCCACACAGACATGGCAGTACTCACACAGACATGGCACTACCCACACAGACATGGCAGTACCCACACAGACATGGCAGTACCCACACAGACACGGTGCTGAGGAAAGCGGTGAGTGTTTTGCATCTTGATCTGACTGCACGTAGGAGAGTTTTCTTCAAGGCAGCTAAGAGGAGGGTCTCAAAGCCCTACAGTCACACACATTCTCCAACCAAGACCAAATCCTTGTCTTCTCCAACAAGGCCATACTTCTTATCAGGGCCTCTCCCTGGGCCAAGCTTATCCAAACCACCACAAAGGCCATCTGAGGTACTTGTAAAGACCCAAAGAATAAGCAGTGTTCCTTTATGGTTTCTGTTTCATGATTTACTCCATATTCTCACCATTATTCCTTGTCTAACGTGCTTGTGTAATAAGCTGTGAAGCCAGTATGCAGTGACAATTTTGGAATTTTGTTTTCTTTAAACAACACAGAAATATTATACGTTAATATTTTCATTTTAATCTCTGGTGTGGCATAAAAGGCTGCTCTGATCTTCTCCCGTAGCTGACCATGTGTTGACCCATGCTCTAGTAGCATGGGTATAACGTCGTCTGTTTTAGATTGTTTCTGCAGTCAGGTAGTGCTCATAATTCTTGTGACTTTTCAGAGGGTACAATATTGTTAGGGCCCTGAAAGGGAGGGAGGTTTGTTGTTTGATTGCTGTTGATCAATGATCATTATAGTTGGTTGAGGTAGATTTAGTACTCCTTCACAAAGAAGAAAAAAGAAATTAAATGCCTTGTTGGCAAAAAAAGTTGCCCAAAAGAAATTAATATACCCAATAAATATGAAGCAGTGTACAATAATGCTAATTGCTTTCCCCTTTATCTCTTTTTTATCTCATATTTAATATTAGGGTGTTGAAAGAACGTAAACCAAATGGGGAATGGACGAAAGAACCACCCACAAAGTAGCAAACACCAGCTACACTACTGCCATGCTTTCTTTGGTGAGGTATCCCAGAATCGAGGCCAGTTTCAACGTCACCACACATTAGGCTTAACCCACCATGAATGCTGTTGCCTTTACCCAATGGGATCTCTAGAAATACTCCTGCTAGTCTCATCCACAGTGTGATAGGACTGGACCTGGTAACAGATCCAGCACTGACGATCTTTGGTGACTTCCCCCATGAAAAAAAAACTTGTTAATATCTGAACACTGTAATGTGTACCTCTGGAAGTAAACTGAATGCTGCCTTTTCCTGGAGAGCTTTCCCAAGACTCTAATGCAACATAGTCCCAAGATTCGGTCCCATCATGCAATGCCTATGCAGACCTTTTACTGTGTAGAGTCCACAGACACCAGTTAGATTATGTCACCTCAGGATTCCCATGCTAGTGTCTTATGACATGTTATGTATCATTGGGATGATGAGTTCTGTGGATCTAGGCCCACAAGACCATTTTCGATTCTGTGAGTTTTGGTTCAGTACCTACTCTTAAGTGAATTTTCTGATGAGTTTTTTATTTAATGAATCTGTATTACTGTGTACATATTAAGAGCCTTTGCTAAATATATCCAAATCAAACAAAGGTTTTACTTTGCTACCAAGTCTGACTGTGCTTCACAGCACTCTCCTCAATACTATGACCTTGTTCATGTCACACAGAATCTGCACTTGATTTTCTATACTGTCCTATGAGTCCATGTCCCACAACTGCTCTCTGCAGTTTCCAATTCTTTCCTTTGACTGCTCCTCTACTGGTAACCTTTCATGCTACTGTCATCATTCATGTCCAGGTTTTTTCCAGTTACACAAGTGCTACGATAGATTTTCCTGGTGAGTTCTCCCATGAAAAAACTACTTAATGAACAAGGCAAATCTGTATGAACACAACTTTTTCTCCTCACTCTCCAGGACTTCATCCTCCATAATATTCCATTACCTCCCATGTTATACCATGGGCGGGCCACTGCTGTGGCCTGGTTCTCTCTCTCTCTCCTGCTGCTGATGGCCTATGGCTTGAACTGCAGGTTAGTAAAAAAAAACGAGGCAATGTATAAATGAGATATTTTATTATAGGAAAGAGAAAATAGGCCTGTCATGTAGAGAGAAGGAAAGAAGAGAAGGAGAGAGAAGAGATGAAGAAAGAAAGAGAGCAAGAAGGCAAGACAAGAGAACAAAGAACAAGAAAAAGAGGAAGAAAGGAGACAAAGTGCAAGAGAGCAAGAAAGGGAGGAAGAGGGCAAGAGAGCAAGAGCAAGAGAGGAAGAAAAGAAGCAAGAGAGGAACAAAGAGCAAGAGACAGAGCAGGGGGCCAATCCACCATTTTATTTTATGAGGCATGGCATGCCTTGCTGTGGTCAGATGACTGGTGGTAGGATCCAGCTGGAATGCTGGGAGCTTGGGACATTGTCTGCATGATAGAGCATACATCTTCTGGGGGGACTGCTGTGAGGGGTTGTGACTGAAACAGGAGCCAAAGACTAAGGAGTTATAGCTGAACTCCTTCTGACCCCTCCAAGTAGAAACTGACCACTGAAGCTCCAGGGCTCAAGGCCAATTATTCGACTGAGCCTAAGTTGCCTGAGCAGACCACTGCCCCACAATTGCCCCTTTTTGTTTTTTAGGAGAGAGGTGTCATCAGAATAACTGTACTATGTTGGGTGAAGTGGAAGTATCAGAAGAAATCATGTAGGACAGAGGAGTAAGGATTGAAGTAGGAAGAGGAGTAAGGACAATGAAGCCAGAGGATGAGGATTGAAGGCATGGCAAGAGATTATAGAATCAATTGTTCCATGGATAATACAGTTTGAGGGTTAAAAACATCAACTTTGAACAGCAATTAATTAATTCTACATAGACATTATGTTTTCCTTACTATCACATAACTTCCCCCAAGTTCAGCAGCCCTTTGCCTTTGGCAAGAGAGTTCATCTGTGGCTAGAAGGTCCGAAGTCTGATGTCTGACCTCTGTGGGGTTGGGGTTCAGCGTGTGTCTAGGGATCTTTCAGTCAGATGAGGTATCTGGAGGAAGGGTGCTCTGTTGTCTTCAGGCCACAGGAGAAGGCATGGTGTCTGATGGATCTTGTAGCTGCAGATACCGTCCTCCCACGTGGGGGTAAACCTGTAGAATAATTAATGACAAAAGAGCAGGACCCTAGCAAAAGATTGTCTGCAATGGTTTGTTTGGTAGCATTTTTAGGATCTTAGAAAGCAAGGATTTGTGAGGGATTTAGTCCTGGAAGGAATCTTTAAAGTCAGCTTCAGGTGGCTAAGGAAGAAAATTCATGTCTCTGGAATAGACAGTAACAGTTTGTGAAAGGAAACCGGTGGTTAACTAAGGACTGAATGACGGTAGTCAGCATAGTTGATTTGACCTGTGGAAGTAGATTAGTTGACTTAAGGTCTCTTAAGCAAGTTGAAAACCTTTTGGATTTGCATCACTGATGTTAGGAAGAAAAATAAAGGTTTAAATGGAGAAGCAATACAATTTTGGGTTGAAAAGCGAAATTTAGTCATTCCTATAGGAGGCACAAGGGAACCAAACGTCCAGTGCAGCAGTTTTGGCAGGCTTAGATGGGTAGGGTGTGTATGCAACAAGCAGGCTCTGTATTCCCCTTCTGGTTTTCCCTGAAAAGCAAGAGGTGAAGTACATCCTTGACAAAACTTTAAAGCATAGAGTTTGAGTGAGAGGCATTTTAGCCAACTCTGCAGCCTGTTAGCCAGTGAGAGCATGCTGCAAATTAGCTGGCAGGAAGGAGGAGCAGCTCAGAGCACTGAGACAGCACCGAGGTCTGGGGTGGGGAGGACCAAGAGAAGACTTTTGTGCCATTTTTGGAGGGACACAAAGCAGTGGCAGAGCCAAGGGGTCCATGGAGCTGGAGCCTCCGAGGGAAGGGGTGGAAAGAGAGAGAAAGGAATGCTAGGTTTTTGAACTGTGTCCCTCAATGTTTTGTTAGTTGGTTCTGCCTCCAGCTTATGCCTGCCTTCCTCCCAGGTCACACTCCATGGGGTGCGGGGCCACATTTTTCTTTTTCTTGCACACAATAGGGCCACCACTTGTGCCGCTGTGGGCCACCCCACAATTGCAGGAGCTGCTTGTGCTCCCTACTCTGTGCTGCAGTGGCACAGGTGGCTCATGCTGCCCCACCATGGGGGGGGGGGGCTCTGCCCTTCTGGGAGCAGATGCACTCTCTCCGTGGCTCCACTTGCTGCCCTGCTACCCCAGGGGAACTGGCAAGCCGGGTACAAGCACCCAGGCAACAGAGGAACACAGGATTAGGGTAGTGTGACCTTACACTCAGGCCAGAGACACTGAGCTCTGAGACAGGGAAAGTGTAGATTGTCTTTCTGTGCACTTTACTTCTTCTGGGGGTGGGGGGGGGGCGAAGGATTCCCAGCCTGAGGGAGGCAGAGGTAACAATCAGCTGTAGGGGGTCCATTGGCCTGCCAGGAAGCCAGGAATGTTTGCTCCCAGCCACTGGACACCACAGGCACCCCTGGATGCCTCTGGAGCTGGGAACTAAAGGAAACAAAGGGGACAGGGAAAAGGAAGCAGTGCAGCTCTTCTGTTAGCACAGGTCTAGGGGAAGACGGTGTTAGGAGACGGCGATAGGGAGCCAGGTTCAGGCTTGCCTGTGAAGGAACACCATGTGTAATCTGCACATACGCCACTAGAAATTCTTCCATTATGACTAAGTTTGTGGACTCACCACTGGGGAAACTCACCAGGAAATTGTGTACAGAGTACACAGTTTGGTGAGTTACTGCATAACTCAAGCAAAGCACAATAGGGTGATGAAAACATTGGAAGGCAAAGGCCTGTAGATCTTATCATGCAAACCTGGTACATGCACTGTCCATAAAAAATAGGACTGGAAGCAAAGGGATGGCATAGGACACTGGAGACTAGAGAACCAAATGAAAAACTTAGATTTACAAGCTGCATATTAGGACATAGGGTGGGATCGTGTTCATGGTTTGGATTGGAAAGATAAAGGGAAGCTATTCAAGGAAAAATGTTGAGAGTAGTATGTAAAGGATATCTTGGTTCTCCAGGAATTCAAGAGACAGTACAAAATGTGTGTGACCAGAAATAGCCTGGCACAATGACAATAGCACTGGAAAGGGAGATTCGTGAGAGTTCACCAACAAGAGAAAATGGATGAGCCAAATGTATACACACATTTGGAATAGCACTGTTGGGCTTTATTCTGGAAATCTTACCATAGTAAGCAGGGCAGGACCTTCACACTCCACCCCTGAGAGAACTAATGCCATGAGTCAAGGAAGAAACCTAGAGGCAAGAATAAAAGCAGACAACACTAATTCAATAAGTATTGCCCTATTGTACAGCCCAGAACCACTTCCCAAAGGGGGCCACACTCAGAGAGGGCTCCAAACTACCTTAAGAATCATTACTCAAAGGAGCTGTCAACAGGTTTCTCTATAGATCATTTGATGGATTAGTGGATTAAATTGAGGTTCCTACTTCTCAGATGATTCTAGAATGTGTCAAGTTACCACAACACAGGCCATCATTGAGAGGCTCTATCACTCCTGGAAGAAGGATGGCAGCAGGGTCCACATGATACTGAATCTGATGAAAAAAGTGATGAAAGATTCCGTGGTTAAATGAATCCAGACAAACGTTCTGAGACTTTCAAAGACAGGCAATCGAGGTTAGAGCAGGAAGTCCAGCAGACAGGTCTGGAGAAGTACTGTCCGGAAAGGTGGACATAGCAGAATTGAGGTTTGGTTTGGGAATTCTAAACAGGGAAGCCCAGTGCAGCTGCTGTGTCCCCAGGGGTAGGTCTGTGAGTAGGAGATGTCCCTGGAGGGCACTGTTCAGACTTGCCCTCAAAGCATACCCATGTGTAATCTGTAGATGTTTAGATAGTCCTCCACCAATGGAGATTACTAGTATGGACTCATTACTTAGTGAACCCAGCAACAAATTGGTTCCAGGAATGAATGAGTGAAGCCAAGAATGGATGGCAAGGAGGGCACTAGAAGTCCAAGTAGATTTCATCATACATACTGGGTTTGCACCTTGTCCATCCTAAACAGGACTGGAAATATAGAAACAGGAAATGAAGCAGGGTCTAGACAACCAATTAAAGACATTTCATGCTAAAGCTCCATGATATGACCAATATAAGGTGCTGTATTCATGGTTTGGACAGGACAGATTCACTGATACTATTCAGGCAAAGATGTTTATAGAAATCTGCATCCATTGTTAGGCTTTACAGTGTGTGGGTGGAATGGTATCTTTGTTCTCCAGGAATTCAAAACAGATAGTGCAGAATCTGTGTGAGCAGAACTATCCTGGCACAGTGATTACACCATGGGAAGGGGAAACTTCTGTAGAACTCATCAACAAAAGACAATGGCTGAGCTGTGTGTCTCCAAATAGAGTGAAGCACAGTGGGGATTCATTCTGGGAAAGCTTACCTTAGTAAGCAGTGCAGGAACTTCACTGTCCACTACTGTGAGAACACAGCTCAGGAATCCAGTAAGACACCTAGAGACTAGAAAAGGAGATACTGCTATAACACAGAACCACCTTCCAAATCTTGGTACTCCACAAGACCATGAGAATCATTACCACAGTTAGCTCTCAAAATGCTTTTTACAGACCATTCCATGGAAGAATGCTCTCAGCCAACTCTACATGGTGTCAAGTTAATACCAAACAAACCATCGTGGTGAGGCTCATATCTGGTAAAAGAATGTGGCAACATGTGACACAGGATTCGAAATCTGATAAAAATATGATGCAAGATTGCAAGGTTAATATAATCCAGACAAACATTCTGCGAGTCCCAAAGCCAGGCTATCTGTGTCATAACTGATATTCCAGCAAATGAGGCTAGAGTGCCATGATCTTGAGATGTGTACACTGCAATTCTATCGGCAGTGGTAGATTGTTTTGCTTAATTATTGTATCCTGATGGAAATTTAAGGTTGTTTTGTAAGTATCATAAATTGATAGAAATTTAAGTTTGTTTTGTTTAATTATTGTATATTAATAGAAAGGTAAAGTCGATTTGTTTGAAATATTGTATATTAATAGAAATTTCTCATATTTGTTTAGTTATTGGATATTGATAGAAATTTAAGTTTGTTTACTGTATATTAATAGAAATTTCAGTTTTTGTTTAGTTATTGTATAATGATAGAAATGTAATGTCAATTTGTTTGAATAGTTCCATATTAGTAGAAATTCATGGTTTCTTAAAATTATTGTATATTGATAAATTTATTTTATTTGATGGAATTTTAATGTTGTTTTGTTCCATTATTTTATATGATAGAAATTTAAAGTTGTTTTTTGAAATGTTATATATTGATATAAATTTAGAGTCATTTTGTTTGAATTATTGTAAATTAAATGCTTAGTGTTTTTGTTAAATTATATATTGATAGAAATTTAAATTTGTTTTGAATTAGTGTATATTAATAGATGTATAAAGTTTTTATTTAATTATTTTATAATGAAAAAATTTAGTTTTTTTGAATTATTGCATATTACTAGATATTTAAAGTCATTTTGTTTGATTTATTGTACATTAATAGAACTTTAAGGTGTTTTTAAATTATTATATATTTATAGAAATGTAAAGTCATTTGTTTGAATTATTGCTTATTAATAAAAATTTATGTTTTGTAAAGTAATATAAATTTGAAGTCATTTTATTTGAATCATGATATATTAGTAGAAATTCAAATTCAATTTGTTTAAAGGTTTGTATATTAATAGAAAACTTTTTTTGTTTAGGTACTATATGAACAGAAATTTTATGTTTTTGTTTAATTATTGTGTATTGGTAGAAATTTAAAGTCATTTTGTTTGAATTATAGTATACTCATAGAGATGTAATGTTTTTTAATTATTGCATATTGAAAGAAATTTAAAGTCATTTTGTTTTATTGCATATTAATAGAAAATTATGAGTTTTGTTTAATATTGTATATTAATAGAAATTTAAAGTAATTTTGTTTGAATTATAGTATATTAATAGAAATTTAATGTCATTTTATTTGAATTACTGTATT
>JADRCC010254788.1:0-12248 GCA_019843855.1 Hylomyscus alleni | reverse complement strand
ATTAATCATTTACTGCATGTAGGCTAACATTTGAGTGTTTTGGTTAATTCATGTACTTATTTCCAATGAACTGTGGATTAATAAGTTAATGCATTCTTAAAATGTTTTAAATCTTTTTCTACTTGACATACAGTTGGCAATTACTGAGTGAATGACAGACCATTCACCAAATCATAAGTGCCAAGAAAATATGGTAATAACAAATTGAAAGAAGCAGATGGAGGTGGGAGGAGAATGTTCAGACAGGCATACCTTCCCAATGTTCCACACCAGGCTCAGCACACTGTCAACATTCAATAAAAGTTAAACAAAAGTTAGAATAATGGGTGGGTGCCATCTGCACGCCAAATTTAGAGTAGTAGAAACCTACAGGACTGACAGTCTAAAAGGCCAGACTTCATTGTCTGACTATGACTCGCAGTTCTAACAATGTTTTTTTTAAATCTCAGTTAATAGAACAAATATTCTTTTAGTCACTCAGCAAAGTCTCTTTTACCTTGTACTCTACTTTCTCCATTATCATTCAAACTTCATTTTAGAATCCTACCTCCCTCTACTTAATCCTTTTTCAAACTACATGTAATGTTTCCTTCCATTGTTTTTCATTAAAAATGCGATTATAGTCATAACAGTCAAAGTATTTTCCGTGATTAAAAGTGTCAAATTATTGTGTAAAGACATTTTTTTCAGTTTCGAATATAAAGCTTTCTAATGCTTCAGCTCATGTTGTCAACATAATATATTACATTACATCATGAGAACTTTATCTTTTAATTTTATTAATGGTTGTCATATTTCTAAGCAAAGAAAGATAACTTTTCTCATTTCTTTGATTTTTTTTTCCCATCCAGGAACAGAGATGTTTCCCATCCACGAATAAGTTTTGGATTTTTATAGACTTCTTCCATGAGAAATAATTTGTAGCTATTTTACAGTTCATAAGTTTCAAACTGAGGATAAATTACTCTAACAGTATTGTTAACATATACAAACAGTATTTTAGAAAACTCAGAGGTCAAATTATCCAAAAGGAAGGACTTCAAACTGCACAAGAGCATAATCCTGGAAATGGATAAGGTACACTGTTCCTGGAAATTAGCCATATGTAGAGGTAGTATGAAAAAGATAGTTTGCCATAGAGGCCTAATGCACATCCCTCCACAAAAATAGAGGACCCAAATAAAACACAACAAGTACTCACCTAGGATGTTTGAGGACAAGTGGAGTGTGGCAGGGGATTGTGGATCATAGACAACTCAACTGGCATTTTAAAGAAGGTGCTGAAACACATGGCATCTATTTTCCCATTTTCCATTTTGATACCATCTATGGAATAAAATATTCCATCTGGGATTTACCAGGCCCCCAAAAGCCTGCCCACACAATGGACAACTGAAGTATTTGTTGGTAAAGAAGTCTGAATCTTTCATAAGTCATAATCTTTCATATTTCACTGAATCATTCCAGTGAATATATGCCACTGCATTAACTCAGGTAAAGAGCCAGAACATGTCGTATCATCCCCTGTCCAAAGTCTTACTGCCTGGAAACATAGGAAACTCACTGTCCTGAGGTTCTAAGAAGCAATCAAGCAGACCTGCCCATCAATCCATGAACAGGGAAAGTATGTTTTTAGTATCTTTGCCTAAGAAGAACAAAGAAGAAGCTCTGAAGGTAAAACCACCACTATCACCATCATAACCACTATCACCATCATAACCAACAACAACAACAACAACAAACAACGACACCCTTAGAGTAGCTCAGACTCACAAAAAATAAAGTTGTTAGAGAGCTCAGCTCATGTTCCCATAGTTTTAGAAACAGCTTTAAGCGGCTCAACCAAATGGAATCCACTAAACTTAGCAAATTCATCAAAGTAATTCTTTGAAGCATAGTTCTACGCAGTCAAACAGTCTAAGCCTGGGGTAATGAAGAGCCCAAAGTATGAAGTGATATTGAAGGGAATCATTAGGAGCCTAACAGATTAGTTCTCAGCAGACACCTCACAGAACAGAAAAGAAAGGAAAATAAAAGAATGAGATGTTCTAAGTCTTAAATAAAAAAAATAAGTTAGGTACTGACTAACCTTAAAAGAAATGTCTCAGAGAGAACTACTTATAGAACTAACATATTATGAAGGTAAAACCAATAACAATAACAAAAAATAAAAACTTAGGGTAGCTCAGACTCCTCAAAAATAATTAAATAAAAAGGATTGGGGCTGGCGAGATGGCTCAGTAGTTAAGATAAATTTGTTGTTCTTTCTCAAGACCCAGATTAATTTTCAGCACCCATATAGTATCTCACAGCCATCCATAACTATAGTTCCAGAATCTGAAACCCTCTTCTGGTCTCTGTAGACACTAGGTATATACATGCTGCAGACATACATGCAGGCAGAACACACACACACACACACACACACACACACACATATATATGAAATAAAATGATAATTTTTTAAAATTAAAGAAGATTCAAACTTCATCCATACAGAAAGCTATAAAACCACAAAATGAACAAAAATAATAAGAAAAATATTAAAGTGACAGTGACAAATGATTGAGTATAAAAACAACTTTGAATATAAATTGATCAAATTTTCTAATTAAAGTATTTAGATGGGCAGAGAGTCACCAAATGAAATTCATTGATATCCTGCACTAGTTTTATGAGGCGACATACCTTTAAGGTGGATATGTGAAAGAGGTCCTAGGCAGAAACAACCCACAGGTAACAGAATTAACTGTGTTATTTCAGATAAATAAACTTTCAAATATAAAATTTGAAACACTAAAAACACTAAAAAAGACCAATTCAGGAACTCTCCTTAATATTAAATCTATTTTAATATTTGAACCCAATGCCAGGGCCAGAGTTGGATGTCAAATCACATCTAAATCCACAATAGTACTGTGGAATGGCAGCATGTCATTTTCTTCAACACAGAGATCTTCTAAGCAATGTATCAACAAAGAATATTATATTTAAAATGAACTAGCAACAAAAGCAGATGTAACTTTATTTCTCATCCTGTTTCATCCACCAACTTCTGGCTGACATTCTTCTCAAAAGACAATATTCAGAAAAATTCTTTTCGTAAGCTGGAAAACAAGTCCTAACATGCTAAGAATTTGAAATATCATCATGTGGGAATAGGGGGAGAGGATTCTGGGTCTGTGCAGGTGCACATGTGTGGGAATGCCATAGGACAACATTGTCATTCCTCAGGAGATGGCCATCTTGGTTTTCGACAAAGGATCTTCCACTCCCTGACCACTCACTGAGTAGAATGACAGGTTGGCTATCCAGCAAGCCCCAGGGATCTGCCCACATTTCTCCATCTGCCTGCACATGTGTGTGAGCATGCATTGCACTAGGCTGCATAAGTGTGCTAGCATGTCTGTATTTTTCACATGAATTCTCTCAAATCCTCAGTCTTTCATGGCAAATTCTTTGCTGACAGAGCCACTCCCTTAGCACATCCACCTTCAAACTGAAATATAAGTTATCTTCCTTGGCGACAATGGCATAAACTGCAAATAAATAAATACGGTTTTTGAATTGTGAACATAGAAATCATATACAATTTTCAGAAAGGTCAATAGTCCAACAGAGTAATCAATGAAACCTTAATGAATTTCATAAAACAAATGAGAGCAGAGCACAACATGCCCATGCCTATGAAAATCAATAAAACCATTACTATTAAGCAATACATATAAAAATTTGGTATTTGGAAAAATACCAAATAATCAATAAATCGAGTACAGCCCATCTTATCAGTATAATGAGCAAACTTACATTATTCCAATAAATGAGAAGATGTGACAAAATTCAATGTTTTATGACAAGTTCATTTAGTGTTAGAGAAATGTATTTCATAATACTATAAACACAATCTATATTGTATTGAATAGAGAAATCGAGAAATATTCTCTTAAGATCTATAAAGAAGACAAGGATCTACTTTATCTCCCTTATTCAAGACAATACTGAAAAGTCTCAAGAAAAACATCTAAATAGTGGGGAAAAGAAATAGAGAGCATCTAAGTACCAAGGATTTGGATTATTTTTGTTTACAGATGTTGTGATTTTACATGGAAAAAATTAAACACTATTAAAAATGATAACTGAATTTAAGAATATATCAGAATACAAAATCAGTCTATATAAATATAGGAGTATTGTAAACACCAATAATAAACTTACTGGAAAAAAAAATCAAGAAAGCAGTCTCCCTCATAATAACTAATATAAATATGTATACATTAATATAAAATATTATTATATATTTACTGACACATGTATATGTTATTTTAATATATTATTGCATGTTAAAATAATATTAAGATGTGTATATTAATAATATGTGTATTATATTATGTTTATATTATTCACATATTAAAATATTTAGCCAAAGAAGTGAATGATCATTTCAATTTAAATTATAAGATTACTAAACACTCATGACAGAAAAGATAAGTATAAACTAGATGAATTAATATTATTAAATAGTTTATTGGCCAATGCATTTATAAAGTCAATGTAAACCAATGGCCTTCTTTATAAAATAGAAATAATCCTATAATACAAGAGGCTACAAAGAGCCAAGGCAATATTCCACAAAAAGAAAACAGCTGGAGGCCTCAAAACATCTGACTTGAAATAAATTACAAACCTACAATAACCCAAACAGCATGAGTTGGGTATTAAAACAGATACTCAGGCCAGAAATGGTTTCTCACACACAACAACAACAACTGATTATTTACAAAAAGACCAAAAGCACACTATGAAGCAAAGTTGGTTATTTTAGTAAATAATGTCAGAAAACTTGGAATAGCCTCCTGCAAAAGGAAAACAAACAAACAAACAAACAAACCAGGACTGTCTTAGGCAGTGATCTGCTGCTGTGAAGAGATAACCTGACAACAACTTTGATAAAAGAAAACACTTAATTTGCAGTTGCTTATAGTTTCAGAGCTTTAGTTCATTCTCATCATATCTAGGAGCAAGGCAGCCAGAAAGCAGATAGGATGCTGAGGAGAGAATTGAGAGTTCTACATCTGAATCTGTAGCGACAGGAAAAGAGAGACACTGGGCCTGGTGTGGCCAAAGCCCATCTCTAGTGACACACTTCCTCCAACAAGGCTACAGCTCCTAATTCCTCTAAAGCAGTGCCACTCCCTGATGACCAAGCATTCGTAAATATGAACCTAAGGGGCCAATTTTATTCAAAACACCACATGGACCTTTCTCTCTTCATTCACAATGCCCATTCAGAAAGAATCAAAATCCATACCTAAGACCTGACACTATGGAACTAAGATGGAAAACTAGAGGAAACTCTTTATGGCTTTGGAACAAGTACTGGCTGTTTCTTAAGACAAGAGAAAAGGGAATCAAGTGGGGTTGCATCAAGCTAGGAAGACTGCATGGCAGAGGAAACAAAATGTATAACATGCAATATGGGAAAAAGATATTCAAGCCATTCACTGAAAGCCAAACTCCCCAAGATGCTGCTTACTAGGATCAAAAGAATTTTATTACGGCTACACACACTATAATATGCATGTATGTATGCATGTATATACATTTGTTTATTAAATAATATTATTTAATGAAGATTTATTTATTGTTAACTTTTTATAGTGAGGCTTATAGGAGATATTATCACAACAAATAATAACATACAGTGTCTCAATTTACCAAAATCTGTCTTATAAATAATTATGTATATGAGCACTCTCTATATGTGCTTTTATTTTTATGAAATTTATTTGGTAACAAACTGGTTTATAGGCAAGTGTTCATATAAACTCATTTGCCCCAGCTTCCTTTTGGCTTGTAGTTAAACTAAAATTTTAAGGGAAAATTTCTCAACTCCAACTGCTTCAGCAGGGAAAGTTTGACTATGTGTGTGTAGTCGCTATTCCTGGTTGTCAATTTGACTATATCTGAAATGAACTACAATCCAGAATTAGAAGGCTCACCCTGTGGCCCTAATCTGGAGGCTGAGAGATACAAGTTTCCAGCCTGAATCTGGATATTGAGGTATAGTGGCTATGAATCCCAGAAGATTAAGATAAGAAGGTCTACAAATTCAAGATCACCTGGGATTAAAGGTGTGGTGGCATAGTGGCTATGAATCCTAGAAGATTAAGATTGGAAGATCTACTAGTTCAAGCAAGGTCATCTGGGATTAAAGGTGTGGTGGCACACACCTTTAATCTGGGCCACAGCTTTTGCTGGAGACCTATATTAGGACTTTGGAAGAAGGAAGGCTGGCTCTGCTTCATCTGCTTGCTTTGTGGCACTGAGCAACTGCTGGATCCTTGGACTTCCATTCACAGCTGCTGCCGACCATTGTTGGGAGTTGATTGTTGGAAGTTGGATTACAGACTGTAAGTCATCAATAAATTCCTTTACTACATAAAGACTACCATAAATTCTGTGACTCTAGAGAACTCTGACTAATACAGTGTGGAATATTCCAATTAAAGGGACATATAGTGGCAAAAGACAAAGAAAGTCTATTTATCTACATGTCCACCAAAGTGAAACAAAGTGAAATGGTTTGTGGTCCTAGATCATTATTAGGGATAATACACTTCTGATATGTTATCTACATGATCCTACCTCAATCTCCTTTCTTCTACATATATGATCCCTACTGCCTAAAGATATAAGTTAGTTCTACATACATGGTCCCTGCTTGAGGATATAAGTTAGTTATACATACATGCTTTCTACTACTTGAGGATACACATTAATTTGAAAGATACTCACTCCTGCTATAGGGTGCAATTTTTTTTCTACAGTATAATTGGTTGCATGCAAAAGTATACTCTTTATTCTGAGAATTTTCTTTTAACACGACTTCCATCTTAAAAATAAATAGACAAGTCTTTCAAAGTCTGTATCTGAGCCATAAGATATACGTTTAAATGCTTTGTCAAAAGATGGTCATTTCAAAACCTGCTTCAAGGCCAACAAAACATCTTGAAATTTACAGATAATATATTGCATCATAGTAATACATTTGGTACATTCATTCACTTGTGTATTTTTAGTCCTAAAGAAGAGACAAATAAAATAGTCTCAGTAAAATATGAACGCTGTACTGACTGGTTTTGTGTGTCAACTTGACACAGGCTGGAGTTAACACAGAGAAGTCAGTTGGGGAAGTGCCTCCATGAGACACAGTTGTTTTAGTTTGTTGACTAAAACAAACACCTTTACTACAAAGGTGAACAACTATCTCAGAAGAGATCAAGTTAAACATGTTGTAGTAGTCAGGGTTTCTATTCCTGCACAAACATCATGATCAAGAAGCAAGTTGGGGAGGAAAGGGTTTATTCAGCTTACTTCCACATTGCTGTTGATCACCAGAGGAAGTCAGGACTGGAACTCAAGATGGTCAGGAAGCAGGATCTGATGCAGAGGCTATGGAGTGATGTTTCTTACTGGCTTGCTTCTCCTGGCTTGCTCAGCCTGCTTGCTTATAGAACCCAAGACTTCCAGCCCAGGGATGGCACCACCCACAAGGAGCCCTACCCCTTGATCACTAATTGAGAAAATGTCTCACAGCTGGATCTTATGGAGGCACTTCCCCAACTGAAACTCCCTTCTCTGTGATAACTCCAGCCTGTGTCAAGTTGACACACAAAACCAGCCAGTACACATGACAAACTAACTCTGCCTTCTGCATCTCATATTCTCTAATGAAAAGTGAAAGCTGTCTTTCCAACCAAAACAGCATCAAAAGTACCTGTTATAATGACATAAGTTCTCAACAGATAATTTAAATTGTTAAAATAAAACAATTAATGCCTATTACCCGTATTTGTAATTGTTAGGCATTTAACATCCAACATGAATTTTCTCTGTGTTAGGTACAATATCATATTGGTTCGTTAAGGTCTGTAGGGCTTCCAGGGCAGGTTAAGTATGTAAGCAACACTCAATGCAGGTTTGCAAAATGACCATGAGTCATTTCTCTCTGATTCACCTTGTTGGTCACACTGCTTAAATAGACTTCCTCTGTTCTTTGCCATTATCTGTCCCTTTCAATTGCCATATTGCACATGGGGCCAATCTCACCTTGTTGAAGCAGTTGGAGGTGAGAATTTTTCTGTTAAGATTTTATTTCATTCTGAGATAAAGAAAGATAGGCCAATTTAGAAACATGAGTTTACATGATCACTTATAAGCCAGTTTGCGACCACATAATTTACATAAAAACATAAGCACATGTAGAGAATGCACATACATGTAACCATACATGAGACAGACTTTTATAAACCAAGACACTGAATGTTATTGTTTATTATAATTATATCTACTGTAATCCTCATTTTGAAAAGCAAACATAGCACAAAGATCTTCAGTAAATATGTGTGTGTTCTAACTTTAAAGAAATTCTTACATTTAACAGTATTAAGAACATTTTGGGGACTGGAGAGACGGCTCATCAGTTAAGAGCACTGGCTGCTCTTCTAGAAGTCCTGAGTTCGGTTCTCAGCAACCACATCATGGCTCAGAACTATATATAATGGGATCTGATGTCCTCTTCTGTCAAGCAGGTGTACATAAAGATACAGCACTCATGTGCATAAAATAAATAAATAAATCTTAAAAAAAAAGAAAATGTTTAATACTAACTGCTCCGCTAGGCTCCATTAGGCCTGTTGAACAAGGGACATCCAGGCTAGCCAGCCAAACAAAAGATATCTAGGCCAGTTGAAAAAGGAACAACCAGATCAGATCCTTGACTCCTCATTCGCTTGTAGGTCTGGCACACCCAGCTACCCTGAGCCAACTCAAGTCTTTCCGCAGAACTCCACAGTCTGGCCACTGCTCTGGTGGCCTCCCATTAGGCCTGCTGAACATGGAATATCCAGGTCTGCTACACAAAGAACAACCAGACAGAAGGCTGCCCACAGGAGGCCTACTGCCCAGGGAACATGCAGATTAGGTCTGCCTTCCCTATACCCGCTGCTTCAGAAACATCCAGGTACAAACAGACGGTTCTAGAGATGCCTTAAATGCCCACAAACAACAAGAGCCATGGCAACATGACACCTATCCCACTACAGCAAGCCCTGGACATTCTAACACAATTGAAGAATAAAAAAATGACTTTAAATCCAACCTTATAAAGATGATAAATGCCTTTAAAGAGGTAATGAATAAGTCCCTCAAAAATACAGTGAAATACAACTAAACAAGTGAAGGAAATAAATAAAACTGTTCAAGATATGAGAATGGAAATAGAAGTAATAAAGAAAACACAATATGAGAGAATCCAGGAGATGGAAAACCTAGGAGAAAGAATAGAAACAGTAGATGTAACAGAATCACCAACAGACTACAAGAGATGGAAGAGAATCTCAGGAATAGAAGATACTATAGAAGGAATGGATATATCAGTCAAAGAAAATGTAAAATCTAAAAAATTCCTGACACAAAACATCTGGAATACTATGAAAAGGCCTAACCTAAGAGTAATAGGGATAGAAAAAATTGAAGAGTCCCAGCTCCAGGAAAATATTTTCAACAAGAATATTTTGAGAAAGAAATCATATGCATTTTTATGTTTCTCCTAAACATTATTATATAAACAATTGTCATATGGGAACAGTGGACCTTGGGCTAACCTAAGCCCATGTTCTTGGGCAATGATCACTTAAACATTGTTCTATAATAAACTATATCTTATTCCCATTGAGGTGAAAACTGTATTTTACTGTGAAAAATTTTTCCTGTCCTTAAAGAAGCAGAATTTTTGATTAATTAAATATAATTAATTATATAAATTATATATTTATACTTCATATATAATAGATTGTTTATAATATAATGTACCTTATAATTATATTATAAATATGTGAAATTAATTTAATTTAATTATTCATTTAACTTACATTTATGAATGATTACTCAGTCTATCTGTGGGTATGGAAAGAAACTCAGCGCCACACTGCCACTCCCAACAGCTTCAGTGTCTTAGTGACCTGGGCTCAGGCCAAGTCAGAACCCCTGACCTACATACTGAAGAGAATTTCAAGACTTGTTAGGACAATGATAAAGCTTTGTTGGAGATTTTATGCAAGATATCTTAATATAGTCTTAGATATTTGGATTAGCAGAAGGAAGGTAGTCATAAGAAAGTAAGATATGCTACACTAAAAATCGTGAATCTGGGCTACCCAAGACCAATTGGAGGAAAGTAAGACACCCAAGTGTGTGGTTAGGGATACCTTAGGAGAGAGTCACAATTAATTATCCAATCCACATATATCATTATGGTTGTTCTCAAGTTACATACACCTCAAAGGTAGCTATGAAGCCACTTTCTCTCTCTCTCTCTCTCTCTCTCTCTCTCTCTCTCTCTCTCTCTCTCTCTCTCTCTCTCCCCCTCTTCCTTCCCTCTCTCCCTTCCCTGATGCATGTGCACACGTGCATGCATGCACACACACACACACACATACATTTCCTGTCTTTGGATGAAGGAGACAGGGTAGGCATGACTCTAGAGATACCTTGGATGGAGTTCTAATCTGGCAGGTAAACCAGAATGTACTAGGCTGTCACTGGCAGGTTTAGCATAAGACTTTTCCTGTAAGTAGGGTTTCTAGAAAATTTCAGGCTCTTGGCTGGAAAGGGAGATAGGCTTTAAACAGTTGCTAACTGTGCTAGAATTATTATTTCTCTACTGGGAGAACACAATAACCATATTTCAGGGTAAGAGTTTCTCCTTTTAATAGTCCCAAAGTTCCCTTATCTTTCAGTGTTACTCTGAGCTCATTGACATTAAAGATTAGATATGTTTGTAATATTTATTGAGCCCTTATTAATTATTGTTGTCAATACCCTTATACTTACCCTTTTTATCCCTACAATATCTCCATATCTGACCTTAAATTCAAGAGAATTAAAACTTGTCAAAGGCAGCTTCCATAAAAGATGGCTAAAGCTAACGTACAAATACTTGTGTCCAAAGGTTGTGCTCTAAGTAGCTATTGCCCATTTGTTAAATAGTCTATCTCACTTAACTTCATGTTGTTTTCTTGCTAACATTAAATATTCAAAACAACCCTAAATCTGGCTATGTCCCAACATAAGGTCTCCCAGGAGATTGCTGGCCTGCTATCAGAGGTCCAGATGGGAAACCAATACAGACCGCCTTCATAGCCCATGGCTGGCAGCTCATATCCCCAGATGGAAACTGCAAGTGAACAAAACCAAGCTGAGCAGCTTAAACTTGGCTAAATTCAAGTTCTGTTATCTTCAGTTAAAACATTTCTCAGTTAAAATGCCAAGTAAAGAGAATGTATCATTTTTATTTGAATTTTTTTGTGTTCCTTTGGAGTTATAAAATACATGTCTCTAAATTCTAATGATTAATTTAAAAAAATAGTAGCTCCGTTCAAACTCCTTCTTAAGCTTCTTTTATGGTAATACCCCTAGATATTTTCTTCTTATGAGCTTTAGCTGGGTTTTACCTAATCCATATTTGATAGCACAGACACCATCATCTGTGAAAAAAGCAAAATAGGTCTCTTCTTTCTTGGTGATGGAACAGCTCCAGATGCCAATAAAAATAAGCTCAGTTGTTTATAGTTGAACGTTATCTGGAAAGGTTAGGTTCCCTTCTTACCTTTAACCAATACGACAATCTTCGAGGAATCCAGCACTTCAGTGGGTACAAAAATAAACACTCTTTCATCATATCTCCCCAAAAGAGAGGCACTCTGCTTGCTATAAATCTATCCTAAGATAAATCCTTCTTCCATTAGTCACCATCATTACCCAATATAAGCACTGGCCACTGATGCAATCTCTTTTTCAGTATCCATGAATACTGAAAGTAAAGGGACTGTCCCACCTGGAGATCCAACCTATCTGTAGACACCAATCCTGACACTGTTGATGTTGCCAAGAGGCGCTTGTTGACAGGAACCTGTTGTGGTTGTTCCTTGGGAGGTTCTGCTAGCAACTGACAATTGAAGATCTGGATGCTTAGAGCTTACCATCAGATGGAGCTCAGGAACCCAGGTGGGAGAGCTGTCAGAAGGACTGTAGAAGCAGAGGGGGATTAAAACCACATAGGAAGAACAACATGGACTGGCTAGACCATCCAGTGCTCCTAGGGACTAGACCACTAACCACAGAGTATACAGGGAGTTATCAATGTCTGTCTGCCTCTCTCTCTCTCTCTCTCTCTCTCTCTCTCTCTC
>JADRCC010254782.1:0-17541 GCA_019843855.1 Hylomyscus alleni | reverse complement strand
AGACACACACACACACACACACACATATATATATATATATATATATATATATATATATATGTATGTACATGTATATATATATATATGTCTTTCTGTAAAGAAAGACAACTCAGTGGTTAAAAGCACATAGTAATCTTGTAGAGGACCAAGGCCAATTTTCATCAACCATAATGGTGGCCCACAATTAGCTCAAGGATGATTTAATGTGTGCTTGCTCATAAATATACGCACACACACAAAGACAGACACATATAAACATATGCACACATACACACATATGTATATATACACACGTACATACACTCACATGCACATATGCACTTGTGCACATGTACAGATACATGCATGTACATGCACATACACACAACATACACACTCATAAAAACATATACACATACCTACTCCCAATACACACACACATACATATACATGATACATACACACACACAACACAGCTAATTAAAAAAATAATTAAAAAAAAGTAGCCCAGAGTATTTCACCCCTGACTTATATTATTCTGTCATTGTTTATATCAGTAATCTGTTGGGAGCCTCCTTCCCTCTCTCCTCATCCTCCCTCCACGCATACACGGATTCAGTTCATTGGTTGTGTATTTCATCGTGTGATAAACTCACAGTGACGCCATCACCCAGCTGAACAGCTCTGTGATTCCACTGAACACTTTCGTCAGGTCTTCTCTCTCCCTTTCTCTGCCCCTTTCTAGCAAGGGGACATCTTCCTGTCATTATCCTTCATCCTTGAAGATAAACTTGAAAATAAAATGAGGCTGGAGGGACGACAGCTCAGGAGAAAACATTTCTTGCTGCTCTTCCAGAGGACCTGAAAATATCTCCTGTGCTCTTTCTTACACTCTGTGGTATCTTTTAAGGAAAGTGAACTTGTATTTTAATACAAATTTATTGGTTTTTTGTTCTTTTCTGTATAATACCCACTAGGTTTCAGGAGTCTTTCTCAGAAGGTATAGCCTCTTAAAATTTTTTGATGAGGACACTGATTATTAATTAATCAATTATTAACAGGCATAAATCTTTTCAACTTAAAAAAAATAAAGATATTCCTTCATGTTTACTTCCCCAAATTAGCTGTATACTTTTATATTTAGACCTATGGACTGCCCAAAATTGATTTTGTGTAGAAATGTCTCAATAATCAAGAGTGTATCATGTGTTTGAGCAGATTATCCCCAACTGATGGCCATGCTCTCTGGGGAGGTGGAACCTAGTGGACCTGAGATCAACATAGGCAGATGGAGGACTACTGGGTGGGGCTTGGAGGTTACAGGCTGGGTCTCTTCTGACCCAGGGCCCTCTTCTTGACTCACTGTGGCATCCTAAACTGACCCTCCAGCTGCTGTTGCTGCAGACAGAGCCTCAGGTACTATACCTTCCCTTCTCTGATGGAATGAGTCACCCAGTTCTTCAATTATTGTGCTTGCTCCACAGCAGACTTGCAAGGTCCTCTTCAGAATTCTAGTAGTTTGACCATAAATCATTAGGGTTTCCTATACCTGGAGCCGCGATTACTATTTAATTTTGTTCTTCTCCAAGCCTTACGTCTTCTATGTCTTTTTCTTATCACATTGCTCAAGATAGGACCTCGAGAACAATGCTGATGAGCAATGAGGAGCGTGAACAGCCCCCCCCACGCTACCCCAACACCAGAAGATAATAATATATAAAATACTAAATAAAAATATAATAAAGTATACAGCTAATTTGGGGAAGTAAACATGGAAAAATATGTGTGAAGGACTATTTTGATAAACCACCTGAAACCCAGTGATGTTTGTCGATCCCCTTGATAGGCTAATGGAGCTTCTGACACTCCTGGAATCTAAGTGGGCTTACCATTAGGGAACGTTGAATCGAATGTCTATCAAAACAGAGTTCTGTACCGAGATCACCATTCAAACATGAAAAGGACCTGACTCGGCTCCTCTTCCCTTCCAGTGTAATAGCATTTAAAAAACACATAACTGGTTCAATCCTGATATTCCATTGCTTTCATCATGACCAAATTTCCTTTCCTGACTTTTATGGACTTTTAAAATCTGTTTTCATAAGATAAACAGGCTCGTCATTTTCCTTAATTAACGAATTCCCAAGGTGGCTTCCTTTCCAAGCTTCCCGGTCATAGAGTTGAGCCTGCTCTAGAAGTGTTTTCTAATAATGGTTTAAATGTTCAGGAGAAACTGTGAATAGAAACATCTGTGCTTGGAGATTCTTCCTCAGAATATTTAGGGACAGACTAAAGCCATGAAGGTAAGTAACTATTTTGAGTTTCTGTATATTTTTACTTTAGTGCTGGAATGGTGTATTTTTCCCAACTATGTATATTTGTCTAAAAGTTCAGATTTATTTACATATAACTGTTTATAATTGTCTCATATAATTATTTGCTTAAATGTTTGCAAAAATGCATTTTTAGTGTTTTGTTGTTGTTGTTGTTATCATTGTTGTTTGCTTTTTTTGTTTGTTTGGAGTTTGGGGTTTTGGTTTGCTTTTGTTATTGTTGCTGTTTATTTTCTGTTTATGTTTTGGTGTGTATGTGTGTATGCATGTGTGTGTGCATGTGTGTGTGTGTGTGTGTGTGTGTGTGTTTTAGACTGAGATAGACTCTTTAAGCCTGGGCTATCTTGAGACTTTGTGTTGAGCCCACGGTGTCTCAAGGTCCAGATTTTCCTGTCTCACTGTCCTGTATGCTGCCATTGCAAGTGTACACTGCCACTCCTGACAAGTAGTCATATGTTAATTACCATTTAATTCTAGGTATTTTTGGCCCATGAATTACTGTTCAGTTTCAAACATTTGTGGCTTTCCTAGCTATCTTTCTTGTTAGTAATTTCCCTTTATTTCACTGTAATGAGAGAACAGCCAACGGCCAACATGAGGCAAGCCTTTAAAACTGATTGTTTTTGAATTTGTAATTGGTTGTTGGGCTGCTGTAAGCTACATTGTATTTATTACTGAATTTAAATCCATGAGTGATTACATAATTAAAAGAGTCCAAAGGTAGAGAAGCAGTTGAACCATATGAGGGGAGGGGGAAGACTTGGAGAATACATCAAGGAAATCTAGCATGAGGATACTTTCTGAATAAGAAATAAATCACAAAACTGGAGAGCTGGTTTAGTAGTTGTGAGCACATATGGCTCTTGTGGAGGACTCTGGGTCAGTGTCCAGCACAGATATTGACAATTGAGAGCCTGTAACTCCAGTTCCATGGCATACAGTGCCCTCTTCTGGCCTCACTGGGTACCTGTACCACAGGTGCACATACACATACATACCAATACAAAGAAATGAATCTTTAGAAAAGAGAAACAAACAAAAAATATTGAGAATTTATCAAATTCTCAATAATATAATAATAATTCTCAATAATTTAATATTGAGAATTTATCAAATTGGCTTATTTTTTGTTAAGGGGAAAGTAGCTAGGTATGGAGTTTAATGCAGGAGGATTGCTATGAGTTCAGGGCCAGCCAGAGACACATGTTGAATTCAAAGACAACTTGAACTCATAAAAGCAAACAAATGGAAAAAATGAAAGAAATAATAAAAAAAGAGAAAAACAGAAAGAAAACTTACTGAATTTAAGAGTTATTTCTTTTATATATGTGTGCCATGTGTGTACCCAGTGACTGTGGAGGCCAGAAGATGTTGTTAGTGCCCCTGGAACTGGAGTTACTGATGGTTGTAAGCCACAGTGTGTTCTAGGAACCCATATTGAATCTCCCAGAAAGCTCGAGAGCTCTCACCTGTTCAGCCATCCCCAAGGAACCTCAAAACACTATTTTTTTTAAATAATAAAACCTACATTTTGTCATACCATGAAAAAGAATTTCTGAACTTAGAAATAATTATTTCTAGACTCCTAGACGAAATGATTTCAGAGAATAAACCATCAAACTTAAGAAGGTTGTCCATTGATGTCTTCAATGACAACTACATACAAAGAAACACATTAACAAGTGCAGAGAGGATGGAGAGAAATGAAGAGAGTGCAGGTCCCTTATGCGCTGTTGCTGGGATGTGTAAAATCATGTGACTGCCTTGGAAATTTGAAATGTAGAGTGACCATATGACTCATCAGTTCTACCCAAACTTACATACACACTGAAGAGACAAGAAACCCTGTCCACATAAAAATATGAACATGAGTAAAGACCACTACATTCATTGTACAAGGTATAAATCAAAAGCCCACATATCAACTGATTAAACAGGATCTATTCATAGGATAAAATAAGATTGAGACTATAAAAGCAATGCCTTTAATTCCTACTAAAGCATAAATGAATTTCAAACCATTGCAGTAAATGAAGCACCTCACCCACAAGGGGCCTGCTGCTGCGTGGCTCACCCACTATACTATGTTAAATAGGAAGCTAGGAGGAAAGAAGTCAATTAATGGTTGCTTAGAGATGGTGAGGTAGGGGGTGGTGGAGAGAGACAACATGATTGTAAATAAACGCAGCATTTTGTCCAATATTGTAAACATTCTAAAACCAACTACTGTGACAGACACATAACTTCATGGAAAGATACCAAGAAAACACAAAAAGAAACACAAGAGTGGTGATTCAGAGACTGCAGAGGTGACTCCGTGGTGATGAGCACGTGCTGCTCGTCCAGAGGGCTGGAGTTCAGTTCCCAGAGCCCATGTCCTGTAGTTTACAACAGTTGGTTAACTCCAGCTGCAGGTGAGGTATGCCCTCTTCTGACCTTTGTAGAAGGTCCCATACACTCGCTCCCATACAAGCTCCCATACAGAAACATGATTAAAACCGAAGCAGATCTTTAAAAAGACTGTCAATACAGATATTAGGATAGAAGGGAAGATTCAGAGGACCAATTAGCATAAGGATAGAAAGGAAATCACAGTGACAGCCATAACATATGCACAGCTCTACAATGAAATTGCTAAGCTGAAATAATTGTAACTATAAGCAAAAGTTTAATAAAGGGTAAAATGCCCGTTTCTCCTGGGAGAGAGAATTCCAGTACTGGCCCAGAGGAGTATAATGATATGAGAAGGAATTTTATTTACTGTACCCATGCTCACAGAAAGAGTTTGTGTTCTGATGGAGCTCTTCAGGCTCCTGCGCATGATGATATCAGCTTGAACAGATCAGAAAGCCACACTAAGTCACAGTCGCTGACAACCAACTGGCCGGTATGTACTTTTCTTTTTAAAGTGGGTAAGAAATTGAGTCATAGGTATTTGGAACTTAAGAGACGTGTCCTTTAAGGATAATTAGATCACAAAGAAAATTATCATAAATGACTATAAACCACTCAGAGAGAAATGGAGAAAAGAATAATTTGCATCAGACCTCACAGGCCATGGTAATAACTCCACTCAAAGCGAAAGCAATAACTGGACGGTCTTCAATGATGGAGAAGTTGAAAAATAAGGAAATTTATTCAGCTTACCATAGCATAATAAATGACATTCAAATTAATTCCTGTTTTCTGTGCATAGATATTATAGATGCCCACATGCATGGGGGTGTGCATGTATGTATACCTATGTTTCTGAGGCCAGAGTTCCATGCAGAGTCTTTGTCCCACCCCAGCTCAACTTCCCACCTTTTTTTCCCACCATTTTTTTTCCCCTTTTTGAAGACAAAGTTTCTCATTAACCCAAAGCTTGTGTATTCAGCTAGACTCAAGGGATCTGTTTGTGTCGCTCCCCAATTCCTTCACCCTGGTTTGGGGATTTCAGGGGTACACCACCACGACAAACTTTTAGATGGGTCCTGAGGACTCAAACGCCAGCTCCTCGTGCCTGCACAGCAAGCGCTTTACCAACCAAACCTTTAAATCATCACTGTCCGAAAACTCCGCAGTCAGATCCTACTCGTAAAAATTCTATATACAGGTCCATATCACATATTTCTGATGAAAACGTAGCTCTGTTTTAATAGCTTAAGTTGTGTTATTGGTAATGATGTCAGAAAAAGAAAGCCAAATTCAATTTTCAAGCCATCGGTTGGTTCAGTTACATCATCTCTTTATTTTTCTTTTTTTTTTTCTTTTTTGAGGGAACAGCAGAGCCAATAGACTTTATGGGCTGTTGAATAAGCATTTTTCCTCTAAAGTCCTTTACGAACAGCTTGATGAAGTCTCGGTAAGCTTTCTTTATTTATTTTTCCTAGCAGAACTAATGCATGGCTACCTATCGGACAGTGTAATTCAAAGGCACCCTTCTTCACTGAACGCCTTCCCACTGTGGGTCTGGGGATGGACCAAGGCTGTTTCCACTGTCCTTGTGTCTGGGTCATGGTGTGTGGAGGAGATGAGCATTCAAACAGAGCGAGGGCGGTCAGGAGTCCCGTGTGTGGGATTCTGGAGGAACCTGGGCTGTAAGATGTTCTTTCCTGCTCTTTGGTTTTTAAGAGGTCAGTGTGTGAGCCACTTCAATGCCTCCCACTGTTGCCTGCGTTTTACAATGCCAGCGTGAGCTGCAGTGGGGAGCGGGTTTATGGTGCATGCCATTCAATTTAGACTCTACTAGAGCAAATGATCGCAATGATTGGGAGGGAAAAAAAACTGGAAAATAAGTCCCTGATGTAAAACTGGTCATGGGGCCAAAACAGTAGTGCCAGTTATGACCTCAGCGTTTCACTGATGTTATTTTGACAACAGTCTTTTCAAAACCTTCGAGTCTATTATTAGTGAGGGTGAGCATATTAAACCATATATTTTTCCCCCTCGGGAAGCCAGTTGTCTCTGTATTTGAAGTTTCCATTCGCTTTTCTTAGTTTCAAGTTTTTTTTGTGTGTGTTCTTCCTTGAGAAGAAGCACTGGCAATAAACTGGGATGGTGAGAAAGAGTGTCTGGAGGGTTGTCCCAGCCTGGGTACGGCCCCGAGGCTTACAGAAACCATTCTCTAGCAGTCCGCCTAGTGTTTCTTTCCTTGATCGCATGGACTCCGAGCTTGATCGCATGGACTCCGGTTATGATATGTCGTAAACCAAACACCGAAACCATAAAGGTTCATCCCACTTCTCTTATGTTAAAGTTAGGAATCGGGCTCCCGTGAAAGCTCTGAAGGAAGCAGCGTGATACGAGCTCCCTTGTCAAGGACTTCCTGAGAAGATGGGTCACAGACAAATAAATACTAAGCCATGACTCAGGAGTGCGCAATAGTGTTGTAGGATGGCAAAACAACTATGAGTGTACACTGGATCCACAACAACTAGATGCAGTTTCGGGGTACACAGAAGATAACTGTGGGACACGGCTTCTGATGCTGGTCCTCCGAAGGTTCACGAAGAATGTATGGAAGAACTGAGTCTATACGGGAGAACTCTGAGCCGACAAGTCTCTGACCATGAATTCCAAAGCTCCAGGAAACTCCATTTTCCTGCTGCTGTTTCCTAGGAACATTCATAACTCCTGGTGTTTCTTCTGAACACAGAACACAAATTCCCCTTTTTATGTTTCATAATATCCTAGATGGAGTTATCCTGAATACCACGTGGGAAGAATGGAAAGTCAGTTCAAACCACCCGGCCCACACAATAGACCATTTGTCTAAATTTGATGAAACTGTGCCCATCCACATAAATTTGGGACATATTCCCACAGAGATAATAACATTAAATACACAGCCAAAATCAGTCACAACAACAAAATAGCCTGGCAACATGAACCACTCCCGAGTACAGCAATGATAGTTCATTCCTAGATGAAGCTGTGGTAAGCTCAGCCTTTGACAAAACAAGAGTTACAAAGGTGCCTATTTGTTAATGGCAACTATACCCAGAGGGAGCTAGGTACATGGTCTCTTTAAGGTTTGTGTTACCTCCCTATGTTATTTTATTCATAGATTATTGTTCTAAAGACCTCTGATCGATCCATTCCTCCATTCAGTTACCTGATGACTCAGTATTTACTGCCAGTTTACAGATGAGGAAATAATCTGGCAGAGAATAAACTTTAATATCTCATTTAACTAAAATCACATGGAGAATAAACTTCATAAAATATACTGGGCTCAAGAACATCCTGGTTGTGGCATTTGGAGATTCCAAAGAGCTCTACATTAGTTCATGGGAATTGTTGCTTCTGCAAAAAAGGAGGCTCCATAATTCTTGGCTCACATCTACGACTCATTCAGTCATACATCAGCCAAATATTTGTGAAATCCACAGCCTCCCTTTCGTGAGGTACAAGGCTAGGTGCAAAAAGCTCCCTGGAATTTACAACTTGGTCCCTAAGGTGCTCCAGGATTTAGGAACGATACATGGGGCCTGCTTGTCAGTAAAGTTATTATTTATTATTTATCCACAGTCTAATTTCGTCCATTGTAAGTAAAACCTTTCCTCTGATGAGTATCTGGATCAAGGTGGTCACCATCTCTATGTAACAAGTCCTGAACGTGGCTTATTGTGAAGGAAAGATGTGGTATGTTCAGGTTTCTGAAGTGGCGAATGAGTAGAGGCCATTGGCATAGGCAAGAGCACTAGATGTTGGGAGCACGGGAGCCAAGACAGAGACATTTCTTATTTCCTGGAATGGAAGATATCAATAAGGAGGTGGCACATGGAAGTCCTGGGCAGCGGGGGTTGGGGAGTGTGAGGGTTGATTCAAGGACTGAGCTAATGGCTTTTATTTATACAGTGTGTATTTTAAGCTTGTTTTTATTGCCACCGAATAAGAAAATGCTTTAGATTAGCAAAACATGGGCTGGAGGCATGCCAGGAAAAAAAAAAAAAAAACCTTATATAATGACTAATTCTTTTGAAATGATCCAGCTCACAGACTTCCCAGGTAGTGGAAACAGTGTGGTCACGCATAACCTAGCAGAAAAGTAGTCAGCCCATGTATTCATTCAGAAGAGATAAACAAACAGAGACCCGAAAATCTAATTACTGTACTTCAATAGATAAGGACATTTTAGGGGCCACCCACGGATCCCTGACCTGTGGCCACTGCATGGCCATCAACCCCTAGAACACTCAACACAGGACTTGTACAGATTATTGTTCTGAGAAAAGAGAGCGCTCCCGAGGACTCACTCTCCTTGGGGATCTATAATAGTAGTTCTCCAGCTGTGGGTCACAACCCTTTGACAAATCTCTGTCTCCAAAACCATTTCCATTACGATTCATAACTGTAGCAAAATTATAGTTATGGAGCAGCAACAAAAACAACTTTATAGTTGTGGGTCACTACAACATGAGGAACTGACCTAACGGGCTGAATTCAGCATTTGGGGAAGTTGAGAACCCCTGCTACCTAGGCAGCTAATAGATGCTGGGAGGGAGAGACAGTTCCTTCAGTGGTGTAGCTGCGGACAAATTGCCTCTGCTCCTGTAAATAACCCCTCAACTGTGTTCTTGTAAGCAACCCTAAATGAATCCATTGCCTCCCTAAGTCAAATGGGAGTGGAATAACCGCCCCGCCCTCAGTCTGTCCTTGTATCCTCTCTAGACCAAAGACACGTTTGTTCAAGTCTCTCCAACAAAAGTTCACACAGCGCCCCATTTAAAATTGTTCTTAGTGTTTTAGAACCAAGTCAACGTCTCTGTACTAACTTAATGGCATACTTACTTTGTTTTAGAAATATATCAGCCTAATGGGTGGTTGGAACAAATCCTGCCTCCTCCAGTCAAAGTTTTTACTTCCAGAGATTTAAACTGATAAACTGAATTTTTACTTTCTATAAGCCATGTTGACTATAAACATATCATAAATTATAAGTATAATCATGTATTATGAGGAAGAAGCAAACCTCTGGCATAGATGGCATCATCTTATAAATCCACTCTTCCTGGATTGTTCTTATACTCAACAATGAATAAAAATAGAAAATCAATTAGATATCATAAAGAACCAAAGTATTATCTCCCAGAAGTGACAAGGATATACTTGAGGGCTTGTTTGTTTTGTTTTTATACTGCACGGGGCTATCTTACTTGTTTAAGAGCTTAAGTCGGATAGGATGCCAGATATGTCTAAATCCTAAGCTATGATGTTCCTGATAGAATGTGGACAGAAAGGCTTGCTCCAGACCACCTTGAAGTCATAGGCAGAGTGCAGCTGGAGAGGCAGCCATTCAACACTAAAGCATGCAGTTCTCCCAGCTCTAAGTACCAAGCAGTGCCGTGAGAAAGGAGAAAGAGCACAAGGAAAGCTGACAGGGCTGTGTTCTTGGTCCAGTGCTGTGGTCACTTAGGAAGTGATTTGAATGGCATTTTACATGAGAGTTACAAAATTAAAAATGGAAGCACAATACCCATGGACTCTAATGTGTGCCCTTCCGTGGTGTCTGGAGAGTTTCTGAGTGACATCTGGTATATGCTCCCTGTCTCATAGTGGTTGAAATATCTCTTCCTGAAGACATATCTACTATGTCCTTACCGTGTGGGTTTTTAAAACTGTATAGTCAGCTCAAAGAATTTAAGAGATTATGATCTATTGTAAAAATTCAGTACTATCCATTGAAAAACATTGCCAATGAAAAGACAGTATATTTTTTTTGTTTGTTTATTTGGTTTGGTTTTTTGAGACAGGCTTTCTCTATATAGCCCTGGCTGTCTTGGAACTCACTCTGTAGACCAGGCTGGCCTTGAACTCAGAAATCCACCTGCCTCTGCCTCCCAAGTGCTGAGATTAAAGGTGTGCGCCACCACTGCCCAGGAAGACAGTACATTTAATGAACTAGGAAGACTAGATTTCAGTAGAAATCACTGTGGGGCGGGCAGAGCATCTTTGGAACTGGGGAAGCTTCCAGGAGTCTGTGGGGGAGACCCTAGCTGAGACCTCTACCAGCAGGGGATATGGCGTCTGAAGGGACTAACTCCTGCAGCCAGGCAGGACTTCCAGTGAATCAAGGGAGACACCAACTCACCCACAAAACCTTGAACCCCCAATTTGTCCTGCCTGCAAGAAATGTAGGGTTAAAGATGGGGCAGAGCTTGCAGAAATGGCCAACCAATGACTGACCCAACTTTGGACCCACCTCATGGGAGAGAGCCAACCCCTGACACTATTAGTGATGCCCCATTATGCTTGCAGACAGGAGCCTACCATAACTGTCTTCTGAGAGGCAGCTGATGGAAACAGGTGCAGGGACTCGGAGCCAAGCGTTAGGTGGAGCTCAGGGAGACTTGTGGAAGAGTTGGGGGAAGGACTGAGGGAGGCAGACGCCTCGAGGATACCACAAAAAGACTTACAGAGTCAACTAACCTGGGTCCATGGGGGCTCACAGAGTCTGAATTGCCAACCACAAAGCATGCTGGACATAGGCCCCATACACAAATGTAGCAGATGTGCAGCTTGTTCTTCATGTGGGTCCCACAACAATGAGAGTGGGGACTGTGTCTGACTCTGTTGGCTGCCTTTGGATCCATCTTCCATAGCTGGGCTGCCTTGTCTGACTTCAATGGGAGTGGATGTATATAGTTCTGCTGGGGCTTGATGTGCCAGGATGGGTTGGTACCCAGGGGAGACCTCCCTTCTCTGAGGAAAAGGGGGTAAGGAATCAGGGAGTGGGTATGAGGGTGGAACTGGGAGGAGAAGAAGGAGGGGAACTGCAATTAGACTATAAAGTGAATAAATAAATTAATAAAAAACATTTTATAGACCCCCGAAGCAAGTCCTTTGTTTCCTCCTTGGACTCCTGTCTCCTCACTGACCTTCTTTCTCTCTGACCACGTTTATGGGGTAGCACTGGATAGTCACCTGCCAAGAACTGGTAACTTGTGCTACAGGTGAACTGAAGATAAAATTTAAAACTCCCTTGAAAAAAGGTCTGCCCAGGTGAGGGGAAAACCAGCGCACTAGACAGGGAGGCCACAGGAATGTTGTCAAGGGTCTTTTGTTGTTGTTGGTTTTGTTTTATGTTGTTGTTGTTTGTTTGTTTGTTTGTTTGTTTGTTTTAAGACAGGATTTCTCTATGTACCCCTGACTGTCCTAGAACTCACTCTGTAGACCAGGCTGGACTCAAACTCAGAAATCCGCCTGCCTCTGCCTCCTAAGTGCTGGAATTAAAGGCATGTGCCACCACTGCCTGGCTACCAAGGGTCTTGATAGGTAAATATCCACGGGTCCATGTGTGTCCTACCCAGGAGAAGGTTCACTCATCAGTTGACATCCGCAGGTACCCAGTCAAAAATAAGACCTTGGACACACCTGAAACCTGCTCAAACACAGATCCAGTAACAATGTAGAAACCTTGTAGACAAGAGGTGCCTGGAAACTTGGCATTGGCTAGCCGCTAAGTCATGGAGACATGAACATCACTCCTGGAAGCTAGATTGAGAAAATGAGAATACATTTATATATTACATATTATAAATGTATATGTTTTTACAAATGGATGGCCTTGTTGATTGTTTTCATTTCTCCTTATGAAAAATTCTCCCTCATTCCTGACATCAAACCAGGCTTTCATCAAGAGAATTACCTTCTTCAGTTTACCCTGTGCTGTGAAATGACAGTTCTCGTCAAGAGACCATTTGATGTGAGAAAAGCAACCATTAGTGTAGTAGTTGAGTGACTCTGAATGAGGCAGGCTATGAGATGTCTCAGTGGGTAAACTGTGCTTGTTGCACAAACCTGTCCTGCCAACCTGAGTTCAATCCTTGGAACCCTCTTAACAATGGAAGGAAAGAAATGATCTCCAAAGGCTGTCCTTTGGCTCCACATTTGCACCATGGCACAAGTGTGCCTGAACACACACTCACACATACATACACATTCTCTCTGTGTCTCTCTCTGTCTCGTCTCTGTCTCTCTCTCACACACACATACACACACATACATACACTCTCTCACACACACTCTCTCTCATATACACACATACCCACACACCCTAACATATACTTACATGCATAATAATTAATAATAAAATTTCAAACTCATAAACAGAGATAGCAGTCACAATCTACCAGCATGGTAGATATTGTTGATTAAGTGTGGGCTACTTGATTGTTTTAAAGATAAGGAAAACAAGGAACTAAAAAAAAAAAAAACGTATCAGTAACATGAACTCTCAGAAGAAAATTAGAAGACAGTTGTCACACTATCGAAATCATTCAAAGGTGACCAAGAAGTTACTTTGTATGCTGAAAAGCACAAAAGCGTGGGCCAGACTCACAGCGCCAAAGTAGCCAAAGGCCAGCAGTCATTGGATTCCATAGACAAAGATTATCAAGGCAGCTACTATTAACATATGCAAGGATCGTGTTAAAGAGTCGGAGGGCGAGGCTTTGGTGGGCAAGGCAAACCGATGGGAAATCTCCATAAAGAACCCCACGGACATTCTAAAGTTCAATACCTGGGGCTAGGATTACTTATCACATTTTCTCCCCACATGAGCTCACTTTGGGTATCTGCAAAGTTGAGTAATTTCCAGAGAAGGTAAATATATAGAAAGACTCTTGGAGGGGACTGACCTTATTGATATCACTGCCTTAAAACCCTGGGTTAGAGCCACATAAGACCTTCCTCGAGCCTCTCTAATGACGTCATGGGGGAGGCAGCTTCGAGCTCACTCCTTTGGAGGTTAGGCTTTTCCAACCTACCTCATTTAGAATGACAACCCTTTTTGTGTGATTTCATTTTCCCCAACAAATCTCTGAGTAAATAAATAAAAGTGTGTTGGCTTGGATTTAACTGTGTTTTTCTTAGGCACCCGATGACGGCCGTTCAGGACACTTCAATAGACTCGTGTGACAGAATTCAATGACTAATGGCTAGGAGGCGGGATACTTAGTTGTGAACTGACAAGCCTGGGACCTTCGGATCTGAGCCCTTGCTTCGAGCCTTGGTGTGCACTGTGCCTATCAGATGTTCTGTTTTCTCGAACAGAATTGTTCCTATAATCAGGGAGGATATATATTTTTTTTTCTCCAAGTGGGTTTTGTGTGTTATGTATGCAGTTTCTCTGAGTGTGAAAAGGGATAAATGGAAACGTAGATGCACGATTTCAGCTGGATCTTAAGAAAAAAGAGTATTTTCAAGAAAAATGCCTCAAAGTGGTGAGGAAGAGTCCCTTCTAACAGACGCTGCAAATATGACACCAAAATTCACAAAAATGGGAGGCACGTGGCCTGGGTAGGAAACCGTAGCCTACCATAGCCTCCGAATTGACAGAGCGGAAGAGCCAAAGGAAACTCAGTAGTGATGACGAGAAAAGCCTGCCTTTTCTCATTTACCTGGAGAAACCGAAGCATGAAAACCTCAGTCTAGGGACATGAGATGTGGCTCATGTGTTAAAAGCACTTGTTCTTTAGAAGAGCTGAGTTCCCAGGGCCTTCGCTGGATGTCCCACAACGGCCTATAACTTCAGCCACCATGGAATCTGATGACCTCTTCCAACTTCTGTGGGCACCATACACACATCATCCACACAACCCCACACCCACCTCCCCACACATAATACATGCACATACATACACACACACACACACACACACACACACACACACACACACACTCAAAGCAATAATAAAAACCAAAAATCTTCTTCCAGTTTAAATGTTGCAGAGGATTGGAACAAAGATTCTACCTTCCTCCTGAGCCAAGAGCCAACACAAGCCTAACATAATTCTTGAAATCTTTAGGCTATGAAATATTTATAATAAGGTCTTAAGGGCAGCTGTCCCTTCCCCGCCTCTTGACCTTGAAATGCAGTAATTCTCTCCTTCATTTGCCTCTCAGCTTAGCACATTCATCTTTGAGCTGGTCCCTCTTGAAGAAACAGCCCACTAATCGGATTTGCCCTTCTGTCTCCTTCCATTTTCTGTGACAGGTAAAGAGTTGCTAATTCATCGTGTAGGATAGGAAGGCCTCACAGCCAGCCACATCTGGTAAGTTACTGCCTTCCCGGTCCTGGAAGAAGCAGCAGAACATGACATTGTTTGCAGTTGGGAAAAAAAAAAAAAAAAACAGCAAAGGAAATCGATTTTTACATTTTCTCTAGACCCTTAACAAAAATAAAAATCTAAAAACCAAGCATGTTTTCCTTATAAAAGCCACCATTGTCCAAGATACAGACTCAAGTCAGCCAAATTGAGCAAAACCCTTTCTAGTGTCTTGAGGGGATGCTGAGAGCCACTGCAGTTGGCTCATATGGTTTAGTTTCTTGACCCTGGGGTCAGGCTGAGTTTAATGGATAAAACCATGTTATGATACAATAGTTGTATTCTAGGCCTCTTAGAGAAATGACAAGTAAGACTGAGTTTGCTTTGAGTGGGGATCATCTTGTGTATTGGAAGAGAAAGATATTTCGGCCTGCTTCTGGTGACAGCCACGTCCATCCTTTGGATTTAGAAGCATGGACAAGACTGTGCATGGAAACACACACGCGTCAGGTGCCACAGCCTGCATCATGACAAAGTAAAATGGTTGCGGGTGAGTAAATTCATAGTTTTGGACCCATGGTAGGGTTGTTGGTGAATACCTTTTATCATTTCCATACCATAGTGCTTTAGATCCAGGCATGTGTGATACCACAATGCCACCCATGCCCCCCACCCCCAGTTCATTTTCTAGTTCACAAACCAAGATGAACCTGGATGAGTAAACAGGCAAACTGCACGCTTTTTCATAGTGAGAATAAGAGAGATGACCAAAAGAAGTTCGGTGCCAGCCATGTAGTCTATGCCTGCAACCTCAGGACACCGGAAGCTGAGGAGGATTTTGGATCAGGAGCCTAGGCAAGTCGTGGCTACATAACGAGTCCTTATCTCAAAAATAAAACCAAACGAAAGAAGGCCTAGTATTTGGAAAGAGCGCTGGCTCTTAGAGGAGAGATTCCCTAGTCCTGTCAGATCCGCAATCCATGGTTACAGCAAAGGACTGCGCTCTACTGACCCTACATAATCCCCAGTTGGTTGGAAGTGGCTACTTTTTGAAAGGAGTCTTGTCTCTTTTCTCTGGTGTTTCTGTTCTGGATAACGAGAGGCATCCAACACGTTAACATGTTACTCATGTTAACAACTCCTTGCGCCTGAGGCTGAGAACGTTCAATGACTTTTGTGGGTGAGTTTGTTATTGTTCGTCTTTGGTGAGAGGCACCTAAAGGAAATAGAATGTGCTTCAGTGATGAGAGGGATCCTATAGACTTTGAAATCATTCTGTTTACCTAACTCTTGGACTTGTTCCACACAGACAGACAAAAGCGGAGTGATGTGATAAAGACCACTAAGTAGACAGCGGCAATCCCAGTAAGGACATACAGAGGACCCTCCAGCTGGAAAGCTGCCTGGCGGAATCTCTCTGAAGCCCCCGGTACTGCCTGTGTCTGATGCTATTCCTCATTTGGCTTGGTCCCTACTCATCACTATGGTTTAGATTTGTGGTTTTGAACTTTTCGAAGGCCGCGACCCTTTAATACAGTTCTCATGTTGTGGTGACCCTTAAACATAAAATTATTTTTGTTGCTATAACTGGAATTTTGCTACTGTTATGAATTGTAGTGTAAATATCTGATATGCAAGACAGCTGATATGTGACCCCTGTGAGAGGGTCATTCAACTCCCAATGGGGTTGAAAACTGCTGTTTTCGATCACACGTGTTTACCAATGGCCCATGGATTAGAAGCTTGGTCTCTAGCTTGGTGCTAATAGAGGGGAATGGGACCTTAAGGGTAGGGCATAGTAGGAGTTTCTTAGTGTCGAGAGTGTGAAGGATTATGAAATCATGACCCCTCCTTTCCCCTTCCAGACAACGAGGGCTTTTATTTAAAGTAAACACTGCAGTGCACTGCCTTGTTGCATGCCCCACAACAACTACGAACTAAAACTGTGAGCCAGAACAAGCTGTTCTCCCTTGTAAACTGATTAATCTTAGGTGTTTGTCTGATAACACCAGGTAAAGGACACATTCTTATATCTGCTAACCCAAAAGTCATCTAACAAATTGGACACATTTTTCTCTGATATCCCTATGTCATAAAACCAGAAAAATGGACATTGTAAACAGGAATTCATGTCACTGGTCTATATTCACATACACAGAAATCTTCAGGCTCCAAAAAACATTTCCAGTAGTGTTGTTTTTAAGAACACAGATCATTTTTGTCACGGAGTTTCATAGGAAATAGAGTATAGAAAAACATAAGCTATGTGACCTGAAGCCTTATCGGCAGAGGTCAGATCTTTGGTAATTTTTTAGATTGATTTACATATATGATGCTACCTAATCACTGAATTTCCCTTACTGTCTTAGTGAGTACAAATCTCCCACTGTCTACATAAGCAAGGCAAGCTTGGGTTGCTATGCAAGTCATTTTCAAAGGCGCCTAAGGATGTCAAAAGCCAGTACCAGAATATGACTTAACCATGTTAAGTCATAAAAACCCATGTTTTTCCTGATAAAGAAAACAGTTTTATCCTTGGTCTCAACCTACAAATATTAGAGAAGCCAGGCACTACTCATATTAGATGGCAAGAAGGGATGTAACAGAGAGAGACAGACAGAGAGAGAGACAGAGAGACAGAGACAGAGAGAGAGAGAAAGAGAGAGAGAGAGAGAGAGAGAGAGAGAGAGAGAGAG